>PYAF01004639.1:2439-31455 GCA_007407185.1 Glycine tomentella
CTTAAACCCTAACTAAGAATGCCCAAAGCTTCTAAACTCTAGAATGGTGTTTTCTCCCTCCAAAAATTCGTGTCTTGAAGGCTGAAGTTTTTGGTATTTTAAAGGAAACCAGTGAAAGTCCCAGATTGCCCTTGAAAAGCCTCAGAAATCACAAGTTGCAGAGTTCCACGCCTGGAGCGTGGATTCCCACGCCTGGAGCATGGCTTGGCAGAGACTTCAGCATTTGGAGGCACCTTCCCACGCCTTGGGCGTGGGATTCCACGCCTGGGGCGTGGCCTTCCAGAGAGAACTTCATTTCTAGACATCTTCCCACGCCTGGAGCGTGGGATACCACGCCTTGGGCGTGGACTTCCAGAAAGATTTGCAAAACCAGGCCTCTACCCACGCTGGAGGCGTGGGACTTCAAGCTGGAGGCGTGGGACTTCAAGCTGGAGGCGTGGGACTTCAAGCTGGGGGCGTGGAACTTCCAGAGCTTCCCAAATGGCTTGAATTGAGCGCTTTCCTGCCACAAATATGTTCAAATTAGCACAATGCATGAAAAGAGGGCATTCATCAACATGTTACATAATTCTATGCAATTCTAAGCTATTTGTCAATGATTTTGGGGTTTTAGAAGCTTGGAAAGGACCATATGCTGGATGCATATCATTACGTCTCGTTGTAGTGGCTTTACCTAAAAGTAGAGGAAGGAAGTTGAAATACATATTTAGTTGATTTAAGTGTTTAGATTGTTGCTTATTAACTGAAGGCTTAAGTATAATGAGAATCTTTTCTCATCGGAATTGTGCATAGTTTGTTCAAAATTATCAGTCTAGTCTACAAGTCCAAAGGATTTTCAACTTAGGGATAAGATTAATATTAAATTCTGAAATTTATTTGTCCAAATATTATCAACATATACTAAGTTTTTTCAAATACTTGTTTAACTCTTCTAAAATAAAGACTTATTCAACTAAATATGTTGACCTTTTGAGAAAATTTCCAATTTTTTACGTTATTTTTTAACAAATTTATTTAGTAACAAGGAATTGTGAAATACTCGAATTTTTTACAAAGTCTTGTGGCTTCTACCAAATAGCCAAGAGTTTTGAATTCAGGGGAATGAGAATGGGATAGTTATTTATTACTTTGACACAATAGTCTATACCAAAGAAGAATGGAAATAAAATTATGTGTTATTGATACAAAAGCTTCCTCTCTGGCAACAATTGTATGTTTCATGCAAAAGTTTTAAAAAACTAATAAAATATTACGTTGGATAATAACTTGTATACGCTGAGATTGATTTGTGTTTTCTGACTAGAATATGCATTATCAACTTCTCCTGTTCCTTCTCCACCCTGTGGTTCTCTCTGGGCCTAGTAATGGGATCATTAGAGTTGGGTTGAAAAAGAACAAATTGATCAAAGAAAAATGCTCAAAAGAAATATTGATTCAGAAGAAGCAACATTGAGAGAGGCCAGGCCTTTTCGTGGCTATGAAAATTCTGATGACACAAGTATTATTCGGTTAAAGAACTACATGAATGCTCAGTATTTTGGGGAGATTGGTATTGGTTGGTTCTCCTCCGCAGAAATTTACTGTAATATTTGACACTGGAAATTCCAATCTTTGGGTGCCTTCCTCCAAGTGTTACTTTTCAGTAAGTCTTCAAAATTTTCTCATTGCTTATATATATTTGCTGAAAGCTTTCCACAAAATTTGTTTGTTTTTCATTAAAATGGGTGAAAAGAATAAAAACTATGATCCCATGTTGTGTGCAGGTTGCTTGCTATTTGCACTCAAGATACAAGTCAAGCCAATCTAGCACTCACAATAAAAATGGTACAATCCCTCATTCTTGGTTGTTGGTCCATGGAACTTACTTCTCCGAAATTTCCACTTCAAAATTTACCCCATGACTTTTTTCTTGCTTATCCTTTATTCATTTTATTTAATTATTAAACAATGACTAAAAGCTATCAAGAGGATTGCTAATCATTAATTAATGGTCTTTTTAAATGCGGTCAGATTTAGACTTCAGAAATAGAAAGAAAGAAAAGAAAGAAAAGAAAATACAAACTTTAGACATCCATTCATTTTTGTACTATCAGGTTCATACTCTTCCTTACCATGGAGGTTGGGTTTAGCAAAAGGGATTGGTCCTTACAAAGTGGAAAACCACGATTCAAATTTCACTAACACATTTAGTGTCCTACCATATCTTTAGCAGGATTGTCTTCTAATACATATGGGAAATTAAAAGAAAATCATACTCTTTTATTTTTCAGTATCAAGGTACATTATTAATTGCAATGAAAATTTGTGGAGAAATAACAATGTACATTTACAAATATAAAAAATTACTAGCTACCTGTGAATTTCTTTTGCATGTAATTGCAAAAGATATTAGATAAAAATATCAATTTTACTTTAACTAAGCAAAACCTAATGCTTACCATGGTTCAATCCGTATTTTCTTCCAAATAGATTTTGACATACTACAGCTCGTCAAATTCTTAGATCGGTTATCGATCTGTTTACTTCGCATGTCCGTATGATAATGTTTTGAAACATTTCTTTTAATTTTTTTTTTTTTTTTTGCAGGGTCATCAGCTGAAATCCGTTATGGAACTGGGCAAATTTCAGGTTTCTTTAGCCAGGACTATACCAAGGTTGGAGACTTGATTGTCTTGACCAGGTAAATTTTGCTAAAGGAACACTTCTGTGTTATTCTTCAATTTAGTACTGTTTCATGAGTCTCTTTTTTTTAATCTACTTGGCTTTAGGATTTTATTGAAGCAACTAGAGTAGCATCACATTTTTAGCAGCCAAATTTGATGGCATTTTGGGATTAGGATTTCAAGAGATATCTGTTGGGAAGTTTTCCCCTATCTGGTAAGTTCATGGATGCTTGATGTTATGTGATGGAGAATTTGACTAAAATTTGAAGCATACATATGAAATTTTCAACTATCATATTCAACAACTCAATTGCAACACCTTATCATCCAAGTAGATTCATTATTATCTCTATTTATCTCTAAATTGAAAAAAATTGCTTTGTTTTTTTTATTGATGGTTGTCATAGGTATAATATGTTCAATCAATATCTTCTAGCACAACCGGTATTTTCATTCTGGTTAAACCGCCATACTGACAAGAAGCAAGGCGTTCAGATTGTATTGGCGGAGTTGATTCAGATCATTACAAGGGTGACCACACATATGTTCCAGTTACTCATAAAGGCTATTGGCAGGTAATCCATAATGAAACTTTAATAATGTTTTGCAGTGACATATGTTACAGGTATTTTTTTTCTTACTAACTATTTTCCCTTTCAATTGCAGATTGAAATAGGAGATGTACTAATTGATCGCAAAACAACTGGTATCCATGACATATGAACATATATAGTTAACGATATTTTTGCTAATTACTGGTTTAGCCTTAATTATTGATAAATCATATAAGATGTATGCTTTCAGTTTTCAGGATTTAGTGCTTCCAAGTGCTCAGCGATTGTTGATTCTGGAACCTTTGTTAGCTGGCCCAACGGTATGAAAAGAAATTCCTTTTAATGCGTTAATCAAAATCAAACGTAATTTTTTGGAATAAATAGTTATCTGATTGATCTATTTCTGATCAAAACATATATATCCAGCAACTGATGTAATGAGATGTGAAATTAATTCAACTTTAAACCGTTGCATATTTTAGGGTGTTATTGCTCAAATCAATCATGCAATTGGAGCAGTTGGTGTGAACCAAGAATGCAATGCAGTGGTTGCTCAATATGGAACAACCATATTGGATAAGCTGATAAATGAGGTATTATTATTAAGTTTTATATCCATTCCATCCATATATTTTCTACTTTCAACAACTTCTAATTTTCCTACTATTTCATAGGCTTTGCCACAACAGATCTGCTCTCAAATTGGATTATGTACTTTTGATGGTACTCAAGGTGTAAGGTATGATTTGATCAACCTATTGTGTTCTGATAGATGTACTTGGATGATCGTGTTGCATTAAAATAAAATAGTCATAAACTCTCCTATAATTTTTAGTATGGGCATCCAGAGTGTGGTTAATAAAACCATAGAGAAGACATCTTATAGTTGGAATGATGCCGGATGCACAGCTTGTGATATGGCTGTGGTATGGATAAAAAATCGTCTACTATTAAATGAGACAGAAGATCAAATCTTAGACTATGCCAATGCGGTAAATCATTCATCGTATTCATATTTCTGGAAAATAATCAATGTCCTTTCAAGAATCTCATATTATATTGTGTAATCTTTATTGCATTTACAGCTCTGTGATATGCTTCCCAGTCCAAATGGAGAATCAGTTCTTGAATGCAGTACTTTATCAGTTTCTCTGAAATGCCTAATGTTTCATTTGTTGGGTTATCTCGGACCCTCAAATATCAAATTGAATGCGGAAGCGAAAATCAAAAGAGGAGCGAGAGAGACAATCAGAATTTGTTTTACGTGAGAAAACCTTCCTCAATGTGAGAAAAGAAAAACTTACGAGACCTAATCCAGTATCAAAATCCACTATAACAAATATGGGTTACAATGAATCAAAAACACACCAAAGTGGTGGTACACTCAACCTCTCCAACAATAGTGGTCACTCAAACGAAACCTAGAGTGTTTCACTCAAACTCTCTAAGAATCTCTCAAATATGCAAGCATAGAGGCTTGCTCAAATATGACACTCAAGACTGTCACTTGAGGCTCTCAAATTTCTGTGTGTTTTGTCTCCACCAAATGGACTGGGCCTAAGCCATCAAATCAAGCAAGATTATATCTTATCAAATAAAAGATATCTATTAACTAAAAACGGAAATTATCCAACATCATTCACCACGGGGGAAAAGTGTTTGAGCTTTCCCTAGAGCAGGTATAATCACTTCCAAGGTGTAGCATGTGCGAAATTTTATTTCCTGGTTCGCCATAGTGTCTCAATTAGTTTTTATCGAGAGATACTAGTAACTTGCTAACAAGGCATATTGTATTTAATTTATCTTTCCCTAGCCTCCAAAAATCACACCCTCCATATTCAAGTCTTTTCTACTGTCCTATCTTAACTTCCTAGTGTTTAAGCCTTACTTATTTAGCACAATTTTTTTTAATGAATGCTTGTTACATGAACCAGTATATTCTTAAAGTGGGAAAAGGAGCCACAGCACAATGCATTAGCGGATTTATAGCTTTCGACATTGCTCCTCCTCGTGGACCTTTATGGTACGGTTTTTTGTTTTAGTTTGTACTTGTAATATCTCCTGGCTACTATCTGATTTAATGACTTATTGTAGTCTTACCCCTTAATTAGTTTGCCATCTTAATAACAATTTGAAGAATCTCGTCTTCATGACTGTTCTAGTCTCGCAAAACATGCATCTCCATTCATTGAAGGAACACCAAAAATATATGTATGACTCCGATTAATATGCATGTTACATACACTGAAAAAGGCAAACTTTTTGGTAGTAGTTTTGAGATAGAAAGCAAAGTGGGGGTAATATATTATTTACATTATAAAGTACAGTCTTGTCCAATACATTGTGGCATTGTGCATTAGCCAGACACTATAACAAACTTTAAACTTGTGATAAACGTTTGTAAATACACTCAATATTGTCGTATATATTATGTAATCAAGACCTTATAAAATAAAAGCTTGTGGCTTCAATGGTATTTATTCTGTTCATGTGCTAGAGATCATGGTTGGTGAGTTTAGCTAGAAAAGGTTCTTTTAATAGGATTGAAATAATCTGATTTTGCGATTTTTTTTTTCATGTAGGGGAGTAAGGGTAAAAAGATAGCCTTATTCTTATATAACCGAATAAAAAGAGAAAATGGAAATCAGGTGAATTTTACCTATTACTAAGAACTCAATAGATGATTATAAGAGCATATGCAATAGGGAGTTTTTCCTTGAGTTTCTTAATCTACACATTTATATTTTTTATTACAACTTATTATTGTTTTGTTTTACGAATATAAATAATAAATGTGAATAATTGAAAAAAATATTAAATATCAATTTAAAAAAAATTGTGCCACAGTTCCACTATCACAACCCACGCGTGCCTTCATTCTCTCTTCTCCACTTCTCCATAACGTTCCATGCGTGCCTTTCTCTCTTCTCCAGGCGTGGTTCTTTCTGTCTTCTCCACGCCTTTTGTTTCTCTCTTTTCCACTCCCCTTCTTTCTCTCTTCCACACTTCCCTTCTTTCTCTCTTCTCCACGCCTTCTCCTGGAACCTTTTGTCTTCTTCTTTGTCAAATCGCTTCTCCTTCTGTATTTCTCAATCATCCCTCACACCACACCACACCATAGTGACCCTTCACTCGCGCGACCACCGTCGCGCCACCACCATCGTGACCCTTCACTCGCGCAACCATCGTCGCGGCCCCTTCGTCATGCCACCACCATCGCGACCCTTCAACCTTCTCGCCCATTGATCTACTAAATCTGGTTTGTTGTGCTTTTGTTGGTTCTTATTTTTTTATATTTCATTCTTGAATTAAGTTTTTTCCCGTTATTTTTCCTTTTGTTTAGATGAATGATTGATATTGGATAATAATTTTTTATTATTAAGAACTGATTGCTTATATAGTATACACATCTTTTTTCTCAAGAAACCACTCCGCCACATAGACAATCTCAAGTGAGAGTTTCTTAAAGAAATGGTTTCTTCGAGTGAAGAAACCATAAAAAAAACTCTACATTAAAGATAGTTATAAGTAAACTATACTCCATTTTGTGGAAATTGTATCTCTAATAACTCCATAACAAATAACTTCCTTATTTTAATAACACTTAGACCAATTGCAACCTGAATACAATCAAGTTATTACTTAAGCTTGGACAATAGATAATGCTTATAATGCGTCATTGTTTTTTTTTCATGGAGGTTTTCCACTTTGTCACACTAGGTGACCGAATATTTTACGAGGCTCAAGGACAACGCTCTTTCGTTGTGTAGACAAAAATCGATCAACTTTTGAAAAAGTAATGAGAACATGTAATTAGAGATCGAATATAATTGGCTAGTCACACTTGGACATCAAATAACTTAAGTGTCTACGATAATTTTTCTATGTTGGATCCCAGAAAGATGTTGAACTATTGGAAGGACAGAGAGAAGATGAAAGAGATCTCAGTGAGGAAAAAGTTGAGGTGAAGGAAATCATACATCAAGACAACATTAGTTGTGTGGAATAACATAATTAGTTATAGACTTGCACACATATTGCTTACATGTGCACATAATTAAGATATCTTTCAGTTTTATAATATAGTTTTTTGTAATAAATATTGTTTTCATATAAGCTACCGGTTTATGCAAATCTGCTGGAGACCCAGTAAAGTTTAGGTGAGCCAATGTCTTTTAAAGATTTAAAACACTCAAACTTTTTTTTTTCTAAAACAAGTATTAATTTTTTTCTAAAGTTAAATATGACTATTATAGGGACAATTTTTTCTCCAAATATTTAAAGAAATTATGTATCTAAAACTTTAATTCGAAATTATTGATTAAACTAAAACAATCCTAAATTAATTCATTCATGCGTTTGGTAGTAAGATAATTATTCAAATATTTCTTGATTAAAAAAATAGATAAAGCTAATATTTCTTGATTCTAGAATTTCCACTGTCCTAATTCTAATATATGAGAGAAGAGTGACGTGGTAACAAACTTGCAAGAAGTGACGTTATACTTCAGGTGCCGCCTAGTTTGCAAAGCCCCATTTTCTCTTAAAAAGGAAATAGAGAAAGCAATGAAGGCAGGGGTGATATATTATTATTCGTACTCATTTGAATCATTCCACTTTACTTTGTGAGGATTACCACTTTGAAGCAATTTAAGGTCCACGGCCATTGAGGAAGGGACAAAAGGAGAAACCTTTTCCTTTGGGTTTCGATCGATGTTGTTTAATAACTGCACTTGGCACCACCTCACATACCATAACGGAACGTCAAAGCAAACATATATGAAACGTCATTCTTTTATTTATATTTTTGTTGGCTAACCAAGTCCATCATTGGACGAGAGCAAAGTGCCACACTTTTTCTTCTTCTTTTTGGCCTTTTTTGAGTCTCGCAAACAAAGCAACAATGTTCAAACTTCAAATCAAAACAATGCCCCCATTATCTATATTTCTCTTTAGTTTTTGTATATTTGAATCATTCTTTTCTTTTTTCCAGTTTAAGTTATGTAATGAGATTTAAGTGAAGAGGAGTTTTTTTTTTAAAATGTTTTTTATTTGAAGAAGCTTTGTCTTTTAGGTGATATTTGGTACAAAAAGTCTTTTAACCTTCTAAGAAAAGTGAATGGAAATAAAATTTTCTCATTCTTTAAAAGAAATTTTTTTCAAGTATAAAAGATTTGAAAAATGTTAGTTTATAAAGAAAAATGAATAATTCTTCTCATTAATTTTCATATGTAAGAGTAAAACTTTTTCCTAAATAATTAAATGTAAAATTATTAAACTATTTTATAAAGATAATATTCTTATGAAAGTTGAATATCAATCAAGCAAATTTTAGAAATTCTCAAGATTTTATTCCTGAAAATAGTGTTCTCGAAAAGTTATTTAATTCAAAATGAATGATTGTTTGTATCAAAAGCTATTTCCAATGAGTTTGCTCAAATCGACTTAAACAGTGTCTTTTGAAAGGCTAGAAGATGTTTCTTCCTTTTATTTTATTCTGTTTTTTCTTATTAAAGTGAAATATGAATTTAACTTCTTTTAAATTCATTTTTTTATTCAAGCTTCTTAAGTATATACTTTCCATTTTGAAATAATTATCATTTTAAAAAGTGTTATTTTAGTCTAATATTTTTTGAAAACTCAAGAAAATAATATTACTTCGAATTCAAACTTATTTTTGATATTTGTACTAAATAAAATTATAAGAATTAATAAAAAATATTCAAATATATTTATGAATATAATATAAATTAAAAACAATAATTATTATGAAACTAAAAAGGAGTATTTAGAGAGTACATTATCGGCGTTGCACCAAACACATGGGACGTTGGTGTCCTCATATATAAAACGTGTTGTTTTAATTCACACGTGTTCCCCTACGTGTTCAGAAGTGACCCTACTTTTGTTCTTTATCCCGTAACTACGCCAAAACCCTTTTCATACAAACCAAAAAGAAAAAAGGAAAAAATAAACGAAGAAAATAGGACCACGTGACTTGCGTGTGATCCAAGCATCTTTCCACACTAAAACCTTCCACCTCACATCACTCCCATTTGGCATTTGCATTTGATTCTTTCTTCTGTTTTTTCTCTCGTATTAACGGCATCCTTTTTAATCAACTTTTTAAAATACATCTTCTTTTTAAGATGTAAAAATTATTTAAACAAATTTTATTTCTCATAGTTTTTTTTTAGAACTGTGAAAAATGCACGAGCCAAAGCGTGGAAAGTGGTCCAGCTTGGCCAAATTTTGTTTGGACAAAATTAGCACATCTACTTTTTTTATTTAAACTTATTTGAATTTTAAGACCAACATTGTATAAACTAGTCCGAATTGGTCTGGCTCTATTCGGTTCACTAATTTTATAACAGGTCTACCAAACCATCAGATCATCCCATTGAGCTTGATCATTTTTAACAACTCTAATTTTTTATATAAATAAACATATATTTCACCAAAAGTGATAATCTTACCTGAATAAATTAGATTGACTGATTAGGATAAATATGAGTAGTAAAATTATATTATATGGCATAGTTTTAAAAATCCAAATCGATTCGATTGGTTAGATCGGTTAAATCGTGACCCGGTGATTGTATCAAGTCGAGTCATAAGTTTGATCAGTTACATTATTGACTCAGAGCAATGCAGATTGACTCGACTGAATTTGTGGTTGAACTGGTGACCGTTGACTCGAACCAAGTCACTTATATTTTTTTTATATAGTTTTTTAGTTTTTTCCATTATGTTTATTTTAGGTTTTTTTTTTGGTGATTTTGAGTTAAATTGATCTTTTCATTCAATGTTGAATATTTTTTGTGGTCGCAATTATACTTTTTGTTGAGTTAAATTGATTTAGAAGTGATCGCAATTGTGGTTGAGTTATATATGAAATTATGATTCCGAATATTTTTTAAAATGTGATTTGAAACTTTGAATTAATTTTTTTATATTTTATAATCTATATTGATGTAATATGATTATGTTTCATTTTAGTGTGAATATTGATATATATTATCGTTGATGTCTTTGATGTTAAATGTTAGAGATATTTTTTTAACTTGTGTTCTTTATATTTTATTTGTATTTTTAGGACTTTTGAATTTTAACGCATTATTAGAAAGATTTTAAAATATGTATAAATTTTTTATATTTTTTTATTACAAAATCATGTAGATCAATTAGTGATCCATCGATTCAACCAGTGATCCAATAATTCAGTATCATGAATGGGTCAACCAACGGGTCAGTTTTTTTTTTTTTTAAACTATCCTTTGTGAACAGTTATTGGGTAACTAGCCAATTTAAAAACTATGCTTTGTGAACAGTTATTGGGTAACTAGCCAATTTAATTGGCTTTATGCTTTTGCTTGCTGCGTAAATAAGTAACACAAAAATCCATACCTCTCACTCCTAACCCCTCTTCCAACCTCCTATCCCCACCTGCTTAGTTTCTCTGATTTGCACTTTCAACCTCTAAGCACTTTTTAAGTACCCTCTCCCCCTTTAGCTTCTATCTCACACCACCCAACCAAATGACCAACCCCCCCCCCCCCCCCCCCCCCCCCCCCCCAAAAAAAAAAAAACTTTAATAATACTACGTGCTTAGTTAAACTATCATATTAATATATCCTATTAACATCGCTCGTAATCAATTTTGTGGAATTGAAAGAAGTTTAATGAATGTCAATGCCACACCCACCTTGCAATGATTTTTGATTGTTTTTGAAATGACACTTTTTTACCATAATTGATTAGTAAAGCGAAATCAGATACATTCATCCAATTATCGCATGCCATATGATGATTCTTAGCTTCAAACTGAAAAACAAAAACAAAATTGATGGTATTTAGCGGGGGGGAAACCTGAAAAGGAAAACTGATTGTACTTCATTTTATTACTATGTGTCACTCTGAAAATTATCATGATTGCTTTACTTGGGAGATAATAACCACCCATTACAAGGGTTGTTTCTGGATTAACCAATCCACATTGCTTCTAGAAGTAAGCGTGGAGTAAAGCGACATTGGTACTTTGGGGGTTAAATATTTTGGGCACGGCCAATAAAGCTTGAAAATTCATAAAAGTTTTCAACAACTTATTAAAGTACGTTGCACTTTTTCATGAATAAATTATCATGGCAAATGATTGAAATGCAAACGGGGTTGTTCATAAAAAAAAGAAAAAGAAAAATGGAAATGGTGTTAATTTCACAATGTATTGGCCAATCCAAATTCTTAGAGTACTCAGCTTTCAATGAGTTTCGTATATGTTGAACCCTTTAGTTTTTTAAAGCTGCAAAATATCCACCGGAAATATCATCCCCAATCCAACATCAATTCATAGGCACTTTTGCAGGACCATGTTGTGAAGTTTCTTAATTATAGATTTGCAATATAGGAATATAAAAATAAAACATTTATAGATAGAGATCAGTTTATTTCTATGGTCAAATAATCACCAACTCTCTAACTGATTTGTTATTAATTAATTTCCGTTAATGGAAAATCAACCACGAAAGTATATGTAATTGTAACTCTAACCATGTCGGTATCAACAAAAGACTTATGGGAAAAAATAGCAATATAACTTAGGATAAGGCAAGCAAACCAATAACTTATTTGACATCGAACAAGGCAAAATTATGAATCTTTCTATCCGACTGTCTACTTCTAACAAAACCCCAAACATGTTGACCAATACTTTTTCCTCATGCTATATAATTATAATTTGTCAACCTTAAATGTTTATATTACCAGTATAAAAACAAAACACCTTCCATAAAAAACTAATGAAAAAAAAATACTGAGAGATACTAAACTTCAACCACATTGGTGGTTGAACCCACCCCATTCACCTTGCCCCTAAAACCTCCCATGTTCACTTTTTCAAAGTCTAGCTACGTATGATACAAAACAATGAATCCCTTCTTTGAATGCCCCTCTTAATCTCTTATCCACCTAACCCAAACTCTTAACCTCTCTCCTCCTTCCCTTGCACCAAAATAATTCCAAATCCAAGTATTAATTCAGGCCAGCGCACTCAAAGACTTCATGCTAACATCTTGTCCTCACCAAGTCATCACCACTAAGTCACAGCCACCCAAATTAAGCCACGTCTGTATACTCCCGTTGAAGGGATACTCACCTTTACAAGAGAGAGAGAAATAACATTCAACCAATTAAGTAAACCAACCAATCAAATAATAATAAATAATATATGTAGCTATAATATAAATATTTAGTCATATCTGATGCTTGAGTGCTATAAATTTTTTAATATCATTGTTATTTTTTTTTTATCAAATTAACATAAGATTTTCCTCGTAACTTAACTAGTAATATTAGACTCAAGACCTGATAATTGGTATGCAATTATATTAAATATTAATGTTGTAACTCATAACATTTTTATCTTATTTTAATATAATTTATCTTCCGTGAAATAGACCAAAGTCTTTTAAATAATATATAATATTATATATATATATATATAATAATTTTGTTGACTATAATTTCAGATTAATTGTATATGCAAAATTTTGACACGCTTACCAAATAAAATGATAAAATAAACCCTTTAACTCAAACTCAGAAGTGCGTCCTTGTATTATATAAAGGCCGCAATTACAAACCGAAGACTCTGTGATAAGCCATAACACAAAAAAATGGAGTGGACTAGAGGCTTCATCATAGGACGTGGTTCATCGGCCACCGTTTACACTGCCACCTCCTCTCACTCCTCCACCGTCGTGGCCGTCAAGTCGGCGGAGCTAATACTATCAAATTCAGAGCAGCTGCAGAGAGAACAGAGGATTCTGTCTTGTCTGTTTTCTCCTCGCATAGTTACCTACAAAGGCTGTAACATTACAGAGGACAAGAACAACACCATTTGGTTCAACCTCTTCATGGAGTATATGCCCTTTGGCACTCTCTCAAAGGAAATTCACCGGCACGGTGGTGGCCGCCTCAGCGAGCCGGCCACCGTGCACTACACGAGACAAGTCCTGCAGGGCTTAGTGTACTTGCACAATAATGGTGTTGTGCATTGCGATATTAAAGGTGCCAACATTTTGATTGGTGAAGATGGGGCCAAGATTGGGGACTTTGGATGTGCCAAGTTTGCAAATGATTCCTCGGCGGTGATCGGTGGCACGCCGATGTTCATGGCGCCGGAGGTGGCGCGTGGGGAGGAGCAGGGCTACCCTGCTGATGTGTGGGCACTTGGGTGTACTGTGCTTGAAATGGTCACTGGGTTTGCACCATGGCCTAATGTGGAAGACCCTGTGACAGTGTTGTACCGTGTTGCATATTCCGATGATGTTCCTGAGATTCCTTGTTTTCTGTCTGAAGAAGCAAAGGATTTCTTGGGGAAGTGTTTTAGGAGGAATCCTAAGGAGAGGTGGAGTTGCAGTCAGCTTCTGAAGCATCCATTTCTTGGGGAATTCAGTTCCAATGATAAGGAAATTCAAGAATCTAATTCATGTTCTCCAACAGGTATTCTTGAGCAGCGCTTTTGGAATTCTGTGGAAGAGGCAGAGACAGAGTGTGTCTCTGTCTCTGGCAATGTGGTTCAGATTAAACGTTTTGAGGATTCTCCCAAGGGCAGGATCAGAAGTCTTGCTTTGAGCTCAGGGGATCCATTTTGGGAACTGGATGATGAAAATTGGATCAAAACAAGAGGCAGTAAAGCAGGGGCTTCAAGTTGTGATGGGTTGAATTTGGATGTTAATAGTAAAATTAGTGGTTATTTATGTGATGATTATTATAAATGCAGGGATAATAGTGTTGTAGTTGATAGTTTCAATTTTGAGAGAGGCAATTCTGAGATGCTTCTCCCTTTAACATTTGATTTTTTTTTATAATTCAATTATTGGAGAACCTTTTTTTCTTCCCATCACTGTTGCAGTTATATTGCAGGGTTTTAAACCTATCTCATGTCAGTGTTGCGGTTAATTTCCAATGGCCTTTCTCGGCAATTGGCCTAACTCGGTTTATAGTTTTGTGGGCTCGTTTCACGTCTGGTTCAATTGCCAAAACCCTTTGCAAAATTGAACCCTTTTTTTTTTCATTTGGTGAAATAGGTGAATTCAAAAATAAATTAATAAATAAAGGCAGAGAAATAGAACATGCAAGGCATGGCAGGCCCCAGGTGGTGGTTCTGTGTTTTTAAGTTTTAACTCTCAACCCCTGTATGTTCTTTATTTGTGTTGGTTGAATGAGTGAAATAGAAATGAAGCATGGGAACTGAAGTTAGTGAAT
Organism: Glycine tomentella; assembly: GCA_007407185.1. Classification (NCBI taxonomy): domain Eukaryota; kingdom Viridiplantae; phylum Streptophyta; class Magnoliopsida; order Fabales; family Fabaceae; genus Glycine; species Glycine tomentella. Next base: position 16,922 of record PYAF01004639.1, read on the forward strand.
GTTCTCTCTCTCTCTGTGTTGGTGGCTATGCCATCTATTTTGCCAACTATTTATCTGTCAATGGTATTTGGTAGGTCCAGAAATAAAATTCCAAAGCCTTCCAATTAGTTAGAAGGTTAAACTACTGATCAAATTCTACTCTACCGTACCGAACCTATATAATAAAACAGGTCGTAGTTTTAAAAGCAAAGCGAATATGCAACAAATATTACGTTAGGTGGGTGAGGGTTAATGTCAAAACCAGTACATCATGATAAATACTAATTCATCAAATACAAATAGTTATAGCACACACACGACAAGTTGAAATATATTTGGAGTCGCAAAATTTGGTCAATGGCCACTAGGTTGATTTATCTTGTATGAATGTATATTCAGTCCCCAGAGCCTAGTCACCCCAAATATAATTCAAACTTTAATCTTTTATGGTTAGAGAATATATACAGTAGTAGGGCACTCCCTAAATTGCACTAGTAAAGTAAATTTAGTCAATCAAGGGACTGGCTGCGTTCAAAATTCGAATTGATTAGTTTATTACCAAAAAGTTGCACTGTTGCCCCATCCATCCACACTTTCCCCCCATAGGATTCTAATGACATTATTGTGATGCCCTTCTTCTGAAGCATCTATGCTACTTAGGCCTCAAGAGTTGTTCAGAATTATGATTTGTCTTTGCCGTTTTCTCTTTTAAGCCCATCCGCACAAATCATCTTGAGCTTAATTGTTTTGTAAATTGCTTTAGTATTGGTTCTCAAAAAAATACTCCATTATGGTTAATTTGATATGGATATAGGAATTATAGGCCTAGGTGCCTGATATGGCTAGGTTCTTGATTCTTGAAAGGTTACGCAATAGAAAAAGTATAAGAAAAGAGAACAACTTTGAACCACTAGTAGAAAGAGATGGGGGAAGAGCAGTTGGAATATGATTCAAGTATTGTAGGACATTGTGGGTTTCTAGCCATAAAAAATACTTACCGTGTATAACAGTAAATATTTCATTAAAGAAAAAGTCTATGATGAAGTCTCATGTTTCATATAGTTTACATAGTAAGAAAATCTAAAAATGTGGCGGTAATTCCATTGAATTGGTTTGGCTTTTGAAGGGTTAGATGATATGTATGCATGTAAACAAAACGCCAAGATGAGGGCTAAGTTTGTTTCCGATTCAGCCCAGTTACTAGTTAGTGAGCTGACAGAAAATAGCATATTTTGGGTCCAAATATTCACCTCAATCAAATACAGTTGTCATTTGTATCCAAGACAACGAACCAAAACGAAAACTTGAACCCGAGATGCCGCGACAATCTTCACAATTTTTTATTCGTGTTAGACGAAGTTTAGTGTTGAGAAAAATGATAGAGACACCAAGACAATCTTCACATTTTCCTTAAAGACTTTCTTTTAGTTATATTCATTGATTGATATTAAATAAGGGAAATTAACAGGAACATGCAGAGGAAGAACAATCTGGGACGCGCTGCAATACGTAGTAGCTGAAATTTTATACACTATCTACGTCGTTGTTTGCTGTCAGGAGCCACTCAAATACTAGAATGACCATATGAACAAACTTGTTGATGCAATCGCCATAAACAGAAGAAACCTCTGCCATAAATAACCCTTTTGATATTTCACTCAATTGCATCCATTCATTTGATAGCACATCTAGCATGAATGTTAACCTTTGTGTCCCAAGTTCACGGATTAAGGCTCATGCAATAATGCAACGATGAAAGTAATCTTAAATCCATCTTAAGCTATATAAACCCATTCTTTGAGTGTGTTACTTAGCATAACTCCCGTTTGTCTGGTCCATGGCGCAATGCCCCATCCCCTCCCCAAAACATAAAACAAAAGAACACCGATCAGAATTTAAGTTGAAAGAAATTTTACCAGATTTCTATGCTTTTAGATTAGCTGTGAGAGAATCAAGACAGCAAAAACCATGGGAGATTTTTATTTGTATTCTTTACTCAACTTTTTACATAAAGGGATAACTTCATAAAATTTATATTTGTATACACAAAAAGTCTATACGTTAATAACACCAAACATTTGATAGTATAATTTTTACACTAATAGCCCATTCTATTATCTCATCCTCATCATATATGCTGCAAACATGGCCTAATAGCATTCATATATGTCTTAATCAGGAATTTAAGAATAATCAACTCACACAATCCGCATAACATCTCTCTCCTCTTTCCATTGTGACCTGGTTAACTTATTCCAACACGCACCACCCTAGCAGAAACATCTGAATCAAAGGAGAAAATTGCTCTGCATATCTGAACCTTCACATGCTCTTTTTGTTAACAGAATGGGGAGAGCTGTGGTCAATAGGCTGCACCTGACTCCGAAGATTCTGATTGTCTGCCAAGAGGCGATCATATTCCATAAGAAACCCCTCAGATTGCTTTCTAAGAGCCTCCACCTCAGTTTCCAAAGCCTCAGCGTTGCTTGCTTCCACCTCACACTTAGATTCTAGTTTCTCAATTTTGTGTTTCAACATGGCGATTTCTTCCAACAATGCCTTGTGCTCAGCTGCACTGACACTTTTGCCGTCCTCGAAACTTCGACTCTGTTTCTTAGCAGCCTCCATGGACTTCCTCAGTAACCGAAGCTCTCTTATGTAATGGTGCAATCTATCTATCATCAGAGACAGGAATAGCACAAACCCTGCCCACATCTTTATATGTCAACAAATCAAATGCCACAACTATTATACAAGAAATAAACCCTTCAAATCAAATAACTTGGTCCATAAGACAAATTTTTAGCGTGCATTTTCAGCATTTGGTTCAATTTTATCGTAGATAAATTATTTTCTCGTTAAAAATGAAGAATTTAATTAAAATGCATTGACTGAGTATCAGTTTTTACTTTTTACCCTGTCATCTAATTACATATCATCTACTCACATATCACATATCGCTAAAGAAAAATTAATAGACATTGATAGTGTATGATATTATTTTGCTGATAAAAAAATGATAGTTAAACTAAAAAATGAATATATGTTTAATGGTAGTTTGATTTGAGAAAAAAAATTATTCTTTGAATTTAATTTTCATACACTAATAAATTTTACACAATCAAACAGTAGAAATCTATCTATTGGTATAAATTTCAAAACAGTTATGAGAAAAAGTCAAACAAACATTTGTAAATAATGATTTATTACTGGATTTAAAAATTCTTTCCATACACTTATCTCTATTATTCTATTTCATGTTTGGTTGTTTAGTAATAATATAAAAGACGATTATTTCAAAAATAAACTAAACTTATAGCTTAATGCTTTGTTTGGGAGTTAGGAAGGAAAAAGAAGGAAAGAGATTCAAGGAGAAGAGAGGGGAAGAAAAGGGAGAAAAATGAGGGAAGTTCCTTCCTTTTTGTTTGGGAGTTAAAAATATATTAAAAGAGAGAAATGAAGAGTTAATAACATGTTAAATAAATGTGAAAATTATATAATTTAAATGTAAAAATATATTAAAAATATATTTTAATATATTTTTGAATTTGTAGCTGGGCTAGAATAGTAATTTTAATTACTTTTCCTTCTAAAAACTCTCAAATTGGAAGAACAACAATTTTTAAACTTGGGGGAATTTCATATGAGTTTTAAAAATTTTCAAATCCTTTTCCTCAAAAATTAAAACTCTCAAACAAGTAAATGTCACCACCTAAACCTTTCCCTTCTCTCCCTTCCTCTCTAAAATCTCTCTCCCAAACAAACCTAAAAGATTTTTCATTCTATAATTTTTTTAAGAGATTTTTTTTTTAGTAATAAGTAGGTAATACAAAAGTAAGTAATAAATATCTGTAATATGATATCACAAAGCTCTAGCCCTAGGGTATCACAGTCACCATCAATGGATTCTTCAGATATACACTAGGAATTCGAAATCATTGCTTAGTGCATAGTTTGAGAGCATCGAATATCCCCCGAATTAACAGAGAAACGAGAGAGAAACTAGATTTACCCATAAGAGAAGCTTCGAGCATGTGCTTGTACAAGAGGACTTGGTCGGTGGGGTTAGCGACGGGAGGGTCGAGGTTCCGACGCTGGATCTTTGCGATGCTGTAGAGGGAGGAAGCGAACACCAGCAGCAGCGAGGCGGTGACGGTCTTGACTACAACGGGGCCGCGACCGCGCTTGACCCGATCCAGTGTGACGATCACCAGCTTCCTCGCCGGAGTTTTGAAGAGGAAGCTCGCGATGACGAACATTTCCGCAAATATCAGCGCGTACAGAAGCTGCAACATTTTGTTTTTCTATTTGTTCGTTAACGAAAACCCTAGAATGGAGGGAGGGATATTAAGAGGGTGAGATTTGAGCGCGTGGGTTCAGTGTGAGAGTGCGTGTAGAGCACAACTCGGAGGAGTCGACATAATGCCGGTAGAGGTGGGTACGGAAAAAGGGTATAGCCGTCATTTCAACACTGCGTTTTCCTGATTTCCCTCCCTTTTCTCTCTTTATTGCCTAACGGTCAACACCCATCTTCCCACCTTCCTCTTTTCTTCTTCTACATCCATAATCCATTTACTTGCTATTTATTATGCTTCATAAATCATGCACTTTTCTTTTCTCAATTTCATATTCTACTTTATTTTTTATTTTATTACGTGCATCAAATTGGAAGGATTATGAAATTAAACATGCAAATGGTAACAAAAGGCATGAAAATTAAATAAGTGTAACTTTTAACAAATAATTAAAGAAAAGAGAAAATCGGCACAGTAATTTAGCATTATTTTTCTAATGCATTCTTTTAGTGGTTAAAATATTCATGTAAGAAATTAACAATTTGAAAATAAAACTTACAAAAAAGATATATTGCTAGCATTTCCCATGAAACAACAAAATAATAACCTTAAAAATATTAACCTACATATTGCTAGCATTTTAGAAATAAAAATACACCATTCTAAAAAATGTATGATACAACTCTCGTTCCTCATTCAATAAATCTCATCCATGATTTAGTGAATTTATACTGATTTGGACTAAAATACTATTATTTCCAACTATTTCAATGCAAAATTGGACTAAAATACTATTATTTCCAACTATTTCAATGCAAAATTCACCAAAAACTAATGTTGCATAGAGTACTTTGTAAACTCAACTTTAATAAATAATCTTAATTATATATGTAAAGGTATAAAATGCAATTACATAGAAATCCTAAAATAATTATAACCAAGTTCAGAATAATGATAAAATGCTAAAACAACTAAATGAAGGAGCTTAAATAAAAGGAATGAAGGAAATAAAAAAATTGCGTAGCGTAACTTAAAAGTAATCAAGCGGGACTGAAGGTTGTTGCAAATGAATACAGAGAAAATTCGACCAACACCTTCCACTCCGTAACCATTAATATACCATGTTCTGCATTCTCACTTATCAGCATGAATGAGTCATTTATTCGAACTTTAAAAAGTCTCAAAAAAAAACCATAAAACGAAAAAAAAAAAAAAAGTAAGCTACATCATCTGGCATCTTTATCTCGCATGAAGTTTACTATAAATTTTCTAACAGTACAGTGCTGCGTTTCTTGGGCTGTGGCAACTATGGTGGGCCAATAATTTACAGCTAATGCAATTCTTCTATATAAATAAAAAATATTGTTCTGCAAAATCAATGACCTGAAGCATCGAGAAATTTCTTGTCGAGATAACAAGCCTCCTGCTTAGGTAACAAATAAAAATCTCAAGTCTGCCTCTGTCAATTTCCCCAGAGCATCAGAAGAGCCACCTATAGTCCTGTTAAGGGAACAAAAATTAAAAAAAAAAAAAAAAAAAAAAAAAAAAAAAAAAAAAAAAAAAAAAAAAAGTGAACATAACACAAGATGCTCAGCATCTTTCAACCCTGTTCTATATCACAGTGATCGCACTTACCCTTCAAACACTAGTTCCTTCTTCTCTTGCAGTTTCAGAATTCTCTCCTCGATTGTGTTCTCAATGACAAACCTCACAATTCTGTGCATAAAAGAAGGGTCAGATCATGAGGAAAGGACCAATCTGTATTTTTAACTCTACTTTTCCATTTCTTAATTGTTCTGATTTGAAAGTGCTAGAGAACAAGAACTAAAACCTTATAGGCTTGTATTGCCCTATTCGGTGAATTCTGTCTTGAGCCTGGCGCTCCACAGCCGGGTTCCACCAAGGGTCCATAAGGAAGACCTGACCATGACCAAGAAACAAGGCCGCAATTAACCGACTAAAGCTTTGTAATACAAAAGTAAATAATAAATATCTGTAACATGATATCACAAACCACTTGAAAATTCAACGCAAGACGTAAATAACCAGCGTATTTGTCAATTTAAAATTCCAAACAACAGAATACCAAACGACTGACAATTAAAATAGGATTGCTTACATGTGAAGCTACTGTCAAATTCAGTGCAACACCCCCAGCCTTCAAGCTCATGAGAAAAATTTTGCAGTCTGGGTCTTCAGTGAATCTCTTAATGGCAGCATCCCGAGCAGCCAATGACATGCTTCCATTCAACTGGACACAAGATACTCCAGACTGCAACAAGCACAAAACATATCATCCCAATGCAATTTGGTGTATTAATCAAACAGAAGCTGACAATTAAATTACCTTGTGCAAAGAGTAGTTTATAAGATCCAGGAATGATGTGAATTGGCTAAAAACAATCCCTTTGGCAGAGCCGTCCCTTTCAACCATGAATCTTATTTCTTCCCTCTACACAACCATTCAACACATTCAGGTAGAAATCAAGCAAGATAGTAAAAGGTAAGCATAGAACAGAAGATATTGAAGTAAAGAACTAATTAATAGCATTATTTTCATTCACAGCTATAGCATTTTTCAGCTTACTATTTAGCCTAATGTTGGTTCTCACACCTTCCCTTTGCCTCCCAAGCAGCAACAAAATTCCAATGTTCACCTTCCTATCAATTGCTGGATCTTTGCCAGTTATGGGAATCTTTAAGAAGCTAAAAATCATATTTACTAACTATTTTTATCCTCCTATCAACCATCTTCATTTGAAACTCCAAGAATACACAATACATTTCAACCTTTACAGATTGTCAACTCCATTTATCAACATTTTTTAATATTTGTTCTCAAACAAATTTGGCATGCCTGTATAATTTTCAATTCGCCATCCATCCCATTGTCCCCATTATCACTCTAAAACTAAAGCTTTAGAAAACTAAAGGAAAAGCATTGACTAAAGAAACCAAAAGCTAGCTGAACTACTCATGCTTTTAGACCCATGGAAAAAACAGAAAACATGTCACTAACTACTTTGTGATACATACCAGAGCCTCTATTTTAGTGCTTGTCTGAAAGTTCTCAAGGCGAATTCTATTCAAAATGCTTGATGATCTGAAACCCTTAATTGTTGTTTTATTAGTCTGATCCCCAACATCCTTGTTGGATGTTAAATCAACAGTAAGTAACTTAGAGCATGTGGGGCATGAAACTCGTCCCAAGGAAGCAGAGAAGTCTATCAAGCATGCCTTGCAAAATGCATGTTCACAGGAGGTAATCTGAAACAATAATGACTTGATACTTAACACACTAAAATTAGGTAAAAAAAGAAAAAGCTTTGGGAAACATATAACTAGATAGAAAACGAAGAAAATAAAATGAAACAATTCAATCAGAAAAATTGTTTAACAAAATATATAAAACAAAAACTTACCACAACATCTTCAACTGGCTCATGGCAAATGCCACAAACTTGTTCAACAGTAACATTATTTGTCAGAACTCCACTTCTTGACGCTGCACTTTGAGAATATACCACAAGGTATGGATGATCAACCGCCTGTACATTTAGGCATGAGGAAAATACAAATCTGGAATGTTTAAGCAAATAAGGGAAATTTCCCAGTTCTTACATCAAAGGCATGGGCTGCACTATACTTCAAATATCTGATAAGAAGCTTCAAACAAATTATTTGGTTTTAAAAGAAAAGTATTCCACAACAATTTTTTAGCTGGTCATTATGATGTCCACAAAAATTTACTAATAGCAGTAATACATGAGTTTTTTTCACAAGATTTGAAAGTTATATGTTATTTGAGTTTGAGATGATTACAGATAAGGCCAATATTTTCAACATGTCCATGATCATAAAGAAGATCTTCATCAACATTTATCCAAACTTGAAAGCAAAAAGATGGATTGCAGAAAAAAATGTTTTATTTCCAATAGAACAATTACCTGACGCAATCGTGTGAGGAGGTCAAATATATGAGCATAATTATTCATCAGAGTATTTGCTTCAATATATCTGTAAATAAGAAAGGATATCAATGAAACCAAGCCAGGATAAATGTAATCATTAAATAATAAAAGTCTTAGCACACAACTTTTGAAATTGTACAAAGGCCAAATCAGAATAGATGGATTGCAATGTCAAAAACTCTTGTACTGCCTCCTTCAAAATGAAAAGAGGGGGAAAAAATTCCGAAACAATTTTTCATACAATGAATAGTTCTACAATGTCAACACAACCATATGAATGCACATCATTTTGGCAATGATCCATTCAGTCAAGGCAAGGTAAAACAAATACAACCAGCCACATGTTTGGCTAAAATTTTCAAATGGAACACTATGGCCTACAAAGTTTTGACTCATCAAACTACCTACGTTAACAAAAAGGAATGACTACGGATGATTATTTTTACTATCATGATCTTTTCATGAATAATGTGATTAAGCCCTGGAATTCATACCTACCAATAGCTTTTTTATGAAGAATATGCTTGACAATATTTTCATTGTATGTAAGAAAAAGAATGTGACATACGTATTAAATTGTGCCTGACTTTCATTGTATAACGATTCATAATAATCTTGCTCTTTAATATCCAAGCAATCCCTTCTCAATGAAACCTGCAAGAATGTATACAAAATAAGCATGCATTCTTTCAGTATTTGAAATTGAACAGAACCACATATAAAACAACTTACAATTCTAGGTGGAAGTGCAAGATCAGCAGCCCTGCCTATTTTAGTGCGCCTTAATACTATGTTCTTCAAAACTTTGTGTTTAAGCAATATCATAGCTCTTTTCCCAGCATCACCATTTCCATAAGATTGAATTGGTGTGGCAACATACTAATCAAGATTTAAAAAATAGTAAAAAAAATAAACATATCAGCTGAAATGCTTTCCACAAAGTTGCGGTATGCAGATTTGGTTCCTCTTTGTATCTCCCCTTTAACAAGATGAACACAAAAAAGCACTAACAAACTGCAGAACTTACTTTATTCCACCAACAGAAATGCCGCACAGAACTGTGGGTGCAAACTGAACATTCTTTAGTGCTGTACAAAGGAATCAACATAATGAAATAATTATAAATTCAAGAACACAACCATTTTGGATATGTATGACAACATGTGCATGTATGCTCAAGTCCATGTATGTTATTACAATGATAACTCCTACACTATATAATATGCTACTAACCAGTAGCCACCTCATCCATATCTAGAATCTTCTTTTATTAACTTTTCCAAGAGAAATCAGAAAGAAATGGGCATACCAAAAACTACACCCTATTATACTATAACACACATGCAAACAACACACAGCATGATTATACAATATTTGAAATATGCCAAAAGAAGAATAAAATGTTATGGAAACCACAAAAACTGCTTATAGGCATAACAATATCTTCTAAAAAAATAGCAAATGGTCTGTTCCAAATGAGTGGCTGTCACTAGAGAATAGGCTCTGCAAGAAATCACTGAAACAGTTTTCTAATTGACATAAATAACATGAGGAAAGAATGAAATGTTCCATACATTCAAGATGGGTAAAAAGATAAATAAAAAAATTGATTGATTGATTTATATATCAATCATCAAGTCCATATGCATGACTAGTGCCTACTAATCCACACAGCTTCATTGATATAATGAATTATCATACCTATGATCAAGAATCCTGCAGTCACAGTCCTTGCACAAGTAATAGGAATAAGGAGTTATTTGCAGGAACCGTATCTGCAAACAAGGAATTGCAATTAAAATATTTTAAAATACAAACCTGATACGTTACGAATTTTCAGCAAAAAATGGGGTTGTGGGGGCAGGGGGGACTGCAAAGTTACCAGAGAATACAGCTCTCCAACTCGGTTCTGAAGGGGAGTGCCACTTAATGCCCATTTGTAGGTAGACACTAAAGCAAGAACTGCTTTAGCAGTGTTACAATGTCTAGATTTTATATAGTGTGCCTGACAAAGAAAAACTGGTCAATAGAATAGCAGGCATGAACCAATTTTAGTAAATTACAAATTTACAACCATTACTTCATAAACTCATATGGTCATACCCTCAATAAAGTAAACAATATCAGTCATAAGATAAGTACTAGCTATAGTCAAACAAGAAAGGAAACTTGTGTTTATAGAAATACAGAAAGTAATATGGATAAAAACAAAGGAAAGATATAAAACGCCTAATCTAATATTACAACTGACCTCATCCAATATGATCCGCTGCCATTTCACAGCATGAAGAATTGACCTATCGCTACACACAGGTGCATCTAAATCTTCTTCATCCATCCACATTTTCTCTTCCTTTTTCGTGTTCAAACTCTTTGACATCTTCTTACTGTCAGATTTCTTGGTCTTCCCTATGGTAACTTCTCTTTTCTTTTTCTTAGCTTGCTTTGATTGTTTTTCTGTTCTAACAGCATCAGGACCACAAAAGTAGTTCTGATGATACATCAACTTATTTGGCAAAAATAATTTTCCACAATATGGGCATCTCTCTTTTGGAGGCAACATGTGCTTCCTGTACTCACTCTCAACAACAGAGTACGTAGTTATCACAAAATCATAATCTGCAAACCGATTCCCACTCCTCCCTCTGTTTGCCCCATGATAAATCAGCACCTTGGTGCTTCCTTTTAAAGTAAAGCGATCAATCTCACTAACCCACTGAGTGACAGCAACCACAGGACATATGACAAGTGTTCCTTTGATCGCAGGCTTCAGGCTGGATGAACATGGTATGGATTGATCTGGTTCACAATTTAGTTCGAATTCACGTTTGGCAAGGACAAGTGCAATTGCTTGAACAGTCTTCCCCATTCCCATTTCATCTGCAAGTATTCCACCTTTACTTGCAGAACTTTCCTGTTTCAAACCCCAGGCTAACCATTCCTTTTGATATCTAAGTAAAGGCATAGTCAGATCAGAGGGCACGTCAGCAGTTTCATTCATTACCTCACTCTGATTATCCAAGTCAACATTTTCTAACATATGCCCATCAATCCATTTCTCTTGCTCCTCTTCCCATGCATTCCACAACAACACAGGCTTTGAATCTCCTTTTCTTCCTTTTCTTGAATATTTCCTCCTCTTAGTACCCTTAGAAACAGACGGAACTGATAGTTGCTGAAAGATTGCTAATTGAGCATCATCATCTTTGTAATCCGCCACTCTAACCACGTCACTCGGTTCTCCATATTCAGTATTGAAACTTTTTCTTTTCCCTCTGGACAGCACCGCCTTTCCTCTTTTGTACGAAGGCTTGCCACAATCAGATGAATCAGAAGCATAATCTTCTCCACTATAAACATTAATGCTTGAAGGATCTTGATTCAAGTCAGGTAAGGAGCCACCACCAAATTCTTCATCTATAAGGAATTTTATTTAATTTTCAGACATACCACCAGGACAAAATTCACAGTTAAAAATCCGCAGTAAGAATTAGGTTTCTAAGTTCTCTTCCAAATATGAAAGGTATAAAAGATCTCCAGGCTATTTTACTCTACAACTTTCTTCTCATCCCTAGTCCAATAACAAGGGTTAAACTAAAATCATACATATCAACACACACTAGCTCTTAAAATTTCCTCAAGTCAGATACTCAAACATTTCAAGAAACATTCTTTTGCTTCAAAATACAGGATGCAAGGAAGCATAAATCCAAAATCTTGCAACCAAGCCACATAGAATGCCATAAAACGAAAACATTCACTGAGTTTAAAACCATAGAGTAGAAAATTTACCTTCGTAATCAGAATCTGAATCAGGACCAGAAACTATATCTGAATCTGAAGATATAACAGCAACACCTTTATCTTTATTGTTATTGCCCTTGCCAGTAGTAGTTTCATCTTCCCCAACAGCATCATCCCCAGGTTGTTGCTCCTTCCCTGTTTTTCCAATTCCCACTCACAATGTTTATGCCTTGTTTGGTAAAATAAATATAAAAAAAAAAAAACGAAACGTAACCGATAAAACCAAAACACTCAGTGGCTTCATCAACACAATTAACCGTTAACATCGCACGCCTCTCTTCTTGTTTTCAAATCTTCCACCGCTCAAACTATTCACACACACATTTCGCGAAAAAAAAAAAAAAAAAAAAAAAAGCGCAATAAAAAAATAGATTCAAGTATCGAACAAGAAAGAGACTTCAAAATGTCTGCATCCAAACCATAGTGTAAAGAAGAAGAAAAAAATTGTGAAACTGACAGAAAAAAAAAAAGAAAAGAAAAAGACAATCGGAAAGATTACAAGTACCGGAAACTGAAGGATTGGAGAGGCGTCGACGAGAACGAAGCTCCATTGACAGACGTAAGTGAAAGTTAGGGTTTCCGATCAAAGCACCGTTTGGAAGAATCGAGAGAGACAGAAGATAATTGGTCAGTGAAAACAGTGTTTTCCCCTTTCTTTCTCTTTCTCTTTCTCTATTTATGAAGAGTTGATGTAATTTGTGCCTAGGTTCAGTTATGGGACTGAAACGGCGGGAAGTGAGACACACTGGAAGCGCCACGCACGAAGTTCAACGTCAGGGGCTTCTAATCTCTACGGTGCCGATCATCATACACTAGAAAATAAACTCATAAACCAACGGATACCAGATGCTCAAATGTTTTTATGACACGACTACATACAATCAACGGTGTAAATATCTTGATGTCAACGATGTGTTGCTCTTGTAACTTTTCTCTCGCGACGCGTCGTTTTGGATACATAAGCGATTTTTTCTCCACACCAACTTTTTCCTGATTGAAATTTGAATACCGGCATTCAAATAGCGTGAGTACTTGTGTCCTGTATTCACGGTATTTTATGAATACAGTAGTAAGGATTGTTATGTAAGTTTCACTTTTTAAAATTGATAAATTCATTATCTTCCAAAAAAATTAAAACTTTTTAAAATTAATTTCACCTAATCTAGCAAAAACTTTGAAAGGATTTTCAGGAAATAAATAATTACTATTCTTAAAATTAAACAGTTTTAGATTTTTTTTCCTTTTAATAGAAAAATGTTTTTTTATCGGTTATAGAAATTTGTTTATCGTAAGCCGTTAATGACTTTTTCATTTTATAGATAAATAGCTAATTTAATTTATCTTTTACTATTTTTTCATTATTACCTACCAGAAAAAAAAAACAAAAGTAAAAATAAATATTATCACTCTCAAAATGTTTACAGCATATTTAACTGTCTCATTATTACATGAATCTCAAATATTTTATAATTAGTGAAACACTAAATGCCTAATTTGATCCTAGTATTAATAAGAATATTGACAAGCGACAAATATTTATATTTTAAAGTATGATGTACCTGCAAAAGTAGTCTTTCACTGAGATGTGATAGCATGCGCCGTCGTTGTTCGTGTTTAGATTGTTTGATCTCCGTGAAATAGAGGGTGGTGGTAAAGGTGGACACACGTCGAATTTTTTCGGTTTAGAAAATATTTAGACTTAAACTAATTAGGAATTTAGGATTAAATGGGATTTTTTTAAAAGAAAAATGGCAGCCAAATCAAAACAACTCATTCAAATTGGGGCTTGGGTTATGGACTAGCACAAAGCCACGTACACATGACCTCAAAATCAAATAGTAAATTTTATCTCCAAATCGAATAATTAAATTGTGAATTTGATTCATTTTTTATCTATTAAAATAATTAAAGTAAATTATTATTAGAATTAAATTTACTCATTTTGGAATATAAATTTATTTTTTATTAACTAAACCGTTCTTTTTATCATTAAAATATACATTCTTGTGTTTATAACCCTCGTAATAATATCTATTTTGAACACTAAACATGAAATGTTTCCAAATTAGAGAAACGAAATGTAAGACAATTTTTTTTTTTTGAGAACTAAAGTAGAATCCAATTTAGAATTTTTTACAAAAATAAGAAAAAAACATATTTTACCTTTAATTATTTTAAAGAATTCATAGGTTTTGAGTGGACAATACAACACATTATGGCATAGGAACTAATAATCTTTTTTATTATTTTTGAAAACTGCCTTTCTTTTATATAAGGAAATAAAACTATTTTCTTTACATAATATATTTAATAATACAAGTTTTTCAAAATAAACGTGAAAATAAAGAATGTACGCATAGTGAAAGATGCTTTTACACTGTTATACAATTATAAAATCACTATGTTAAGCTTTTTATTATAATAATTATATTAAATATCATAGAAAATTTAATTTATACTAAATTGATGATGTAAATTTTTTACA
>PYAF01004639.1:31555-74588 GCA_007407185.1 Glycine tomentella
TATTATATTTTATTTATAATTAAATATTCAAATATAACTAAATTAATGGTCTTAAATTCAAGTCATATGTCTTGAAAAGAAAATTTATAAATAATTCACATTAATACATTCATTGTTTTATATTTTAAAAATACTATTTATAAAAATATTATTTTTATATTTAACTTTATATTATTATTTTATTTTTAATAAAAATTAAAGTATTATTTTATGGTGATAATAATTAAATGTTCTTTTGAAAATAATAAAGTTTTCCTTTGACTGAATCTCTATTTAAAGTACTTTGAAAGTTATTTTATGAAATAAAAAGTAATCAAAATAAAGAACTAAAAAATCAAAGATAATAGTAAAACAATATTATAACATTCAAAATCAAAGAATATATTAAAACAATACTATAACAGTCAAACTAATATAAAAAATATTTAATATAATAGAAGTAGCACAACTATTATGGAATTAAAAAATTATAAAATCAATGATGCAACACAAAATTAAAATTGACAATACATTTATGAAAACAGGAAATAGTAAATTGAAACTTTATAAATATTAAATGACTGTAATTTAATGGAATTAAAAAATTAAAATAAATTCAGATAAAAAGGAAATTCAATCATTATATAATAACAATAATTTACAATTATTATAGATTAAATTATAGTAAATAGCTGCATAAATATTTTTTGCTACTTCTAAAATAGCTGCATAAATTATAATGGGCATCCTTATTATTCAGTAAAAAGTCATCAATATTTCAACAAAATTTTTAGCCTTGCTAAAAAAACAAGTAATACTCCAACAGTGAAGTAAATAAACCCAACAACAATATTTTAATGTTGTTGTCCCTCCCATCTTGCTTGCCTGACAACAAATTCAAAGTCATTGCTTTGAATGGTAAAACAAGAAAACAGATAACCTTTAGTTATATTCTAATACTCAAGAAGAGGAATTTTTTTTATTGTTGATAGTAGTCATATGATTTTGTTCTAAAATTGATAATCTAATAGACTGGTGCAAACGAAATTGGTTCGAGTGAAGCCTTTTGAGTGGAAATGAATGACTCTTGTTGAACAAAGATCTCAATCTTCGTGGCTTTATGAAGACCGAATTCAATGGCCTATAGCCTGGCCACACAACAAAGCATTACTTGGTTTTGGGTACTCATCTCTCCATGAATTGGCAGGGGAATAAACACGAAGATAAAATTGTTGCCCTAAATACTGACAAACCCAGTTCTCTGATCTCACATTCCACATTCCTACATTGTCCAAAGGCATGTACACTGCAGTCCATGACTTGGGATACACCTGTGAATCAAAACACAAGACAAATGCATAGTTTTTCACTCACAATTTCACCACATGGAAAATTTTTAATTAATCATTTAGTCCTTATGTGAACCTTTTATTTTAGTTTTTATACATAAAAATTCTACTTTTTAATCCCATACAAACAATTTTTTAAGACTGGCCACAAAATAGTGACAGAAGAACTAAAACGTAATGAAAAAGAAATGTTCATACAGAAACTAAAACATGGAATATTTAGGAATAGGGACTAAAAAAAATGCCCAATTATAGGAATAAAATGATTAACTAAACCACACTATTTTTTTATTTATTATCAATATGCATATACCTGAACAGTGCAACGAGAGATTGTGTCTCTCAAATTGTAATTTGACCTGCTTGCAGCTGACCATTGGCCTCCATCCATTCTGAAAATATAGATAGATATCATAAAAAAGTGACAGAACTCTTCATTAGCACCACACTACACATACAGGTGACACATTTTATTGTGAAGGGAAAATTAATGAATTCTATATTTTCCTGCGGAATTGGATGAACTTACCCAACAACATAAAAGTGGTGGCCATCAACGTGCCATGACTGGACAGTGTCTTGAGGATTCTCAAACACGAACTCCGCGTAGCCTCGGAAATCAGCAGCCATGACAGAAGTCTGGAGGTAACCGCCACTGCCAGTAGGGTTGTCTGGGATGCTTCCAAGGTTGAACACCCCTGGGATCTTGAAGTAATCAGCAAGTTTAAGCGGTGTATCAGCAGATATGAAGGAAACACCATTGACTGCATATCTCTGCTTGCCATTGATAATTGGTGCAGAATTTTGAAGCCTAACTGTACGAGTTGTGTTTATCAAGCCATAGTGGTATGATCCTTGGGGGTTAGGCCTTGGTCCACTGGCTGTCAGATTCCTCCTGATTTAATTTGTTACATGCTGTAGTAAGTATGAGATATTTGAGGTTTTTAAAAATAATACGAACTTGATTTAAATAATACACCAATTATACAAATATTTTTACACTATCATCCAATTACATATTATGTATGATAAGGTAGTTGACTTTTATAATAACCACTTAGCAAGTTATATTTAAGATGATTTCTAATTGATTGAGGGTATAAAAATCTTTACACCGGAAGCGTATAGATGAATTTTCCTTCAGAACCACATAATCTTGTCATCTTACTATAGCTCTTTGCAATTGAATTAAACGATTAGATTTCAAATACAATATCTATATAATTTGGTTGTGAAGCTAGAGAGAATTTATGTCAAATGACTACCACATGAATACGAATATGAATCGAAGTAGTACCTGAGAGAGCGAGCTTGTTCAATAGACCAATCAATTTGAGTGGTTGGACCTCCTGGGGGAGGACCAGAAACACTTGTAGCCGAGTTACTGTAATGAAGAATGGAGGTAGCAGTCAACACTTGGGTGGTGAATCGTGTTGAGACCACAATATAATAGTCTTGGGGTGGTTGATCAGCAGTTACCAACACAGAGTAACTCTGCCCCAAATGAATGTCAAGGGAATCGTAAGTGTTTTGGAGAGTATGGATTCCTTCCACCTCAACTAGCAGCATCTTATGCCCTTGGATTCTGAAATTGATGGAAGTTGTGAGCCCAACATTTGATATCCGGAATCTGTAAGTCTTGCCTGCACAACAAGCAAGTACATTGTAATTGACATTCTCTATTATAGCTTCAGCTTTTAAGTTAACAAAATGCTTGTAGTTGTAGTTGTACTATACCTTGATCAACTGTGAATGTGTAAGCATTGGAACCACGACCATTGATGATAAGGCCATCCGGGAAAGGAAGATCACTTCCCCCATCTAGAATGGACCTCAGATCCTGCAAGAATAAATACAAAAATACTCATAGTTTAGGTTCCTGAGGCTTGGAAGATGACTTCCTTCTTTCAGGTTGTAACAATTGGCCAAGAAAAAAAGATTTCCTTTTGATTGTTACATCACACCAAACACAGGAATATGTCTTTTTCCTTGCAATGTTTTCCACTAAAAGTCTAAAATACTTTCCACACCAAACCCTATAAATACAGAAAGAGTAGTCCCATCCATTATACACCTCTCATTTTTCTTTCTTTCTCTTCTTTGTCATATGATCACATCACCGATTATATCAATCACTTGTCTCTCTTTTCATCCTATATCTCTAATAGTTGTACATCCAAGTGATGTGAGCCCACTTTTCATTTTTTGCTGAAACAAATGTAACCTAATTACAAATGCAACAAAAAACTATGAAAAGCAAAGTACTTACAGTGTGATTTCTCTTGTACCAGTCTCCAGCCAATACAGTGAAATCTCCTGCTGGAGGAGGAAAAGGCACAGGAATCACTGAGCGGCTTGCAATTTTGAATCCACCATAACCCCCTGCTGCCTTGTGGAATGCAAGGGAAGGAAAGTAGAAGTAGCTACCAATCTGATCCTTCACTTGAAGAACATAAGTGAAGTTCTTCCCTGGTGGAATTGGACAGTTAGTACCATACACTCCATCCTGCCATGAATTCCTCCTCTGCTGCACCCCATTCCTATAAAGAATGTCATAATCTTACTATCAGTTTAGCATTAATTCAGGACTCAAATAATATTGAACCAAGCAAGAAAGTCACCACAAAAAGAAACTAACCAAGAGATAAGGAAAGGCTCATCCAAGCTATTGAAAACACTAATGATCAAGTTATCATTGGTCACAGATTCGATCTGTGGCCCTGGAAACTGGCCGTTTATCAATATTCCCTGCCATTTCATTCACCAAATATTCATTACATTCATTTGCAAAACAAAAAAGTGAAGAAGAAGAGCAAGGGGAAAGTATTAGAACAATACATTATATACATAAAGGAAAAGAAAACAAAGTACCTGTTGTTTGATCCCAAGAGGATAGATGTCTCCATAGGTGACATTCCAATTGTAGAATCTATAAGGGTCCTCCCCTCTTGCACATGTCACCAACAACACTACTAACAGTAGAGAGTTCATTCTCCTGGAGTAACTCATTCTTCCAATCTCTCTCTTAACTCTAAGCTAAGATGAGGTATGGGAAAATGATCCTCCGTTTTTCACCTTTTTCTAAGTATTTGAAACGAAACTAAAGAAGTTGGCAACTTCTTCTCCTTTTTGTTTGAATAATAAAAAGTAATAACTTCTAGCTTTTTTTTCTTTGTGCAAAGTGGTAACTTGCTGACACGGCTACACTTTCTTTTACACCTGCTTTGGAGCTTTCTCTACCCAGATAAGATGAGGTAATGCTGTGTCGGTGCAGGGATTTCTTCAACAGAAAGAAAAGATCAGTTACTACCACTTTTCGTGGATGTTTGTGAAATAGTTGTTATCTAATGCAAAATGCATGAGCTGTATCCATTTCAGTAGCCTCCAAAAGAGTGTCAGTGTGTCACTCCTGCCAAGTTATTGACACGTTGATGCGTTGTTAAAATTTACTTCATAAATAAATAAATAATTGAAACTTACTACAAAAATAAGTCATGTTCTCTACCAGCCTAATGGAATGGGTCTATATGATAGATTAGCCAAAATTCATAAAACCAATCATGTCAATGAATTAAGATATTTTTAAACTATTAAAAGTTGATTTATTAAATATTCAATCAAGCTATTTGTTCAATTAAATAAATAAATTTAAATTTTACAAAACTCAACAATAACGCGTTATGAATAGTTTGTTTATTTAAATTGATGATGAGAGTTTTACTGATATTTGTGATTCATATATGCATTGTGAAAATACATAGAATTTTATTGAGAGTGTTAAAATTACTTTTGAATTTCATTTTTGTAGTAATAAAAAACTCATGATTTTTTATTTAGTGAAGACTTAAATATGATTTTAATTCGTATAAAATAAAATACTTTTTTATTTTGGCCTAGATAAAAAAAAATTCTTTATTTTTTATTTTTTAAAAATTTGAAATCATTATGTTTAGTCCCTATAAAATCAATGAATTTTGGTTTTGGTCCTACAATTTTTTTTATCCATCTAAAATAAAAAATACATATATTTTGTTTTTGTCTATTCACCTCCCAAAAAAAAATTGGTCTCTACTATTCATATTAAGGTAGATAAATACATTCCATTTAGGGATATCAATTTTTTTTATAGGTGTCATGTGTTGACATGGCACCACAAATGGTAGTATATATTACCTAGAATGGTCACTTAACCTTTCATTTTCTTTTTAGAGGTTGACCTTTCGTTAAAAAAATAAATAATGTCACATGAAAACAAAAAATAATGATTTTATATTTGTGAAGGATGAAAACCAAATATGTTATATGGATCAAAATTAATATTTTTTCCATTGCATACAAATTAAATATATATTTAAGCTTTTATTGAATTATGAAAATGTAATAATTTAGAATTTTTGAATTTTGTATACCACATATTGATAGGTAAGAATATCTCCGGAAGGTGATTAATGGATTTCTAAGGATAAGAAATTATTTTTTAGAAAAAATTATACATTGGAGAGTATTTAAGTGGTATGAAAGTTCATTCACAAAAATTTGAGAATATAAGAAACTATTTATAGAATTTCTTATCAGGGCCGTTGATAAGCAAGAGCCTGAGCAACCACTCAGGGCCCCCATTTTTAAGGTCTCATTTCTCTTAAAAGAATCCGAAAAATAATAAATAAAAAAGGCTTGGTGTTCTTTCACAAAGTCAGAAATCACGTGAAGGCATTGTAAATTTGCTGAAATTGTTGATTTGTTTCCAAATAAAGTGGTTCACTTCCCAAAGTTTTATCTTCTCCATATTTTTTTTACGTGAACCCTTTAATTCTTTCGGTTTTTATCCTCAAGTTCCCAAAGCAAAGATACTCTATCTTCTTCAATCTTCTTGTCTAAATTTTCAAAGCATTCGACTCTTTAAATTCTTTAATTACCGTTATCAAATTTAGGAGCCCCTTTATTGATTTTTGCTCCGGGCCCCGAAAATATCTGGAACAACCCTGTTTCTTATTTTTCAAATATCATTAATCAATGAAATTTTTTGGAATTTTTTACAATTTTTTGCATTGGAACAAAATTTGATTAGAATTCTTATAAATAACATGACAATGTAGATATCACAAAAAAATAAATAAATGACTTTTAAGAAACTTATATAATCACTCATCATTAAAGATGTTCTAATAAGTCACATCATTAAGTAACTGACACATCATTAACATATAATACTTTTGGTAATTATATTTTTAAATTTTTATTTATTTAAAATAATTGATCACTTCATACTTGTTTTTAAAATATAATTAGATACAATTTTTTCAACTCAAATTTTTAGAAGTATCTTCAGGACGGGGTCCTCGTCATAGCACCCCTTATTGGTGAGTTGAACCCAATATTCACTGGCGTTATTAGTGATTTAGTGGCCACTTTTCTGTGCGGTTGATTGACCTAATGACTCGTATTAAATTAAAAAGGTCAAGGAAAATGGAGGTTCTTGTCCAATAGTCGATAACAAATCCATACGACAATGACCGTATAGATTGGTACATTTATTCCATGGATATATACTAGTTTTTTGGTTTCACCCGTGTAATGCACAAATTATATTTAAAAAGTATATTTTATAATTATTTACTATAAAAGATGTATAAAAAATTAGTGAAATGCATAATTAACAATAAAGAATTATATGTGTTTTAAACAAAACATACAAGTAACCCGTGTAATGCACGGATTATATTTAAAACGTAAATTTTGTAATTAATTACTATAAAAGATGTATAAAAAATTAATGAAACGCATAATTAACAATAAAGAGTCATAAGTGTTATTAATTAAATGCAATCTTCTTAAATAGAAAAGCATACCAACAAATGAAATGAAATTTCATGTAAAAAATTAATTACAATTACTTTTAAACAAAACATACAAGTAAATACCAACAAAAGTCAAATAAAATTTTCTTAATAAAAATTAGCTATCATTATCATCTTTTAAATTCAAGTCTTCTTTATCATTTTCACTATTATTACATCTATAGATTTCACTTTTGGAAATTAAAATCCCAAAAATAGCCCTCCTAAACCCATATATATACCCAATAATAATATCTTCCGCAGATGCTTTCTTTTATATCAACCCTCACTCCACCTGTACATTTGGTATTTTCATTGAGCATTCTAAAATGTTTTACAATAATTAAATCATTAACTTTATTAAATATCATTTTTTTTATCTCATCGGTGGCAAGTCAAAACTAATATTTTTCAAGACGTAAAAATCATTCAAATAAACCTTATCTTTTGTTAACAGTTTTTTTCATACTATTTTTTATTAAAGTTCTAAAATTTATATCTTTCAAAATGTATAAATCATTTAAATAAATTAAACTTTATCTTTGTTAATAATTTTCTTCATAAACACTTATTGAATTAAATATTGCTAATTGATTAAGAGTATCTATAATGATGATAGAGTTAATTAATAGGTTGTTTGTAAAATATATTATTTAATATGTTATATATGATTTTAAGTTGTTTAAAATTAAAGAAAGAAATGTTTATATAAGAAATTATAACTCATGAATTCCTTAATTTTGTATTAAAAATAGGAAAGAAAAAATATATACTTGTGAGCTAAACAACTTATTATTAGAGAAAAAATTAATTGAATTACTTCAGATTTAACAAATTTAACGGCATAAATTGAATTACTACTAATTAAATCAAGATTATTGGAGTGCTTAAGTGCTATTTATATTGTTACGTAAAACATCTTAATTACTTTAATATTGGAAATGGGGTTTCTCATTTCTGTGCCTTAAGCCCTCAACGCTGAGGATTCTCTCTGCTAAGCTAGCCGTTTATCTTGGTCTTGTAGTTGTCTCACTTGCTCTTATATATTCATCACAGCACCATCATCAGCTAGCTTCATTGGCATGACCTTTGGGTTTAGACTTTAGAATTAATGGAGGCATCCATTCAGAGGCGAAAAACAATTAATGGAGATGAATAGATCTTCCAGTGCCTCCTCAAAGGAATCAATTATCTGCTAATCTATCTGAAAGAGGGTTATTGGAGGACAGTTTCCAGTATTTAATTCAATGTGAACCTTCTTTGAAATAAGTGTTTATGATAAAGACCTACTTAGTAAGGGTGAAAATGAAACTAATAATATGTATATAAAGTTATAATATATATATATATATATATATACATTTTTTTTTTTTATACAAATGCATATTGTCTTGCTTATGTCCATGAAAATAGTCCAATGGGCTATCCCTTATCTCAACAAATATTACATGCATGTTTTGTAGTGAAAATTAAACTAGATAATCTTCCCCAAATATCTAGCAATAATTTTCACTATACAAATCCAATATCGATCTCCCCACTTAAAGAGTTTGTAAGGAATGATAAATAGTTACTCACTTTACAAGAGATTCTCCGCTACTCAAATAACCTCTGACACTTGTGTATTAATTCCTCATTTCCTCACTATGCTTAAATGCACCAACTCTTCACGAGACCTCCTTTATATAATCCTAAAATGGGACTTTTTCTAAAACAGATAGAGTAAGTGCATATTAGTGCATGGCTTCTCACCCTTGATTGTGAGCTCGTCCATAAGTCAAAAAAGTAATCAATAACTTAGCAATTGCCCGTGCATTGAAAGTATGAACATGAATTATCTTTCTCTATTTTTTTTTTTTTTTGAAAATTTAAATTGATAGTTCCTACAGATCTATTGATGTGTGCGTGTGAAAGAAAAAGAGAAAGCAATAAAATAACATTGAATCATGTTTGAAGTGAACAATACAAAAATCATGCACATGACTCATAATACTGTATTACTAAAACACAAGCAAGAATTTCGACGTTCATCAAACTTTCTCACAACATCTTAATTAATAATCTCTCACATTACAAGCACATAAACTTCAATTTATTACATTCTTCTGTAAAAAAACTCATCGATCGGTACTATTACATTGATGGAATGCAAAAAAAAGAGACATAAGCTGTAATCAGTAAATTAAATGATTAAAAGAGTGTCAAATTTTTGAAGTTGGCAAGGGAAACTCTCTTCAGCAGTACAAGAACTCAGATCTCATAGGCTATAACAGGAAATGATTAAAATAGTGGTAAAATTTTGAAGTATTCAAGGGGAACTCTCTTCAGCAATACAAGAACTCAGGATCTCATACTTATGCTATAACAGCATTTGCTTAAAATAGTGTAAATTTTGAAGTATCAAAGGGGAACTCTCTTCAGCAGTGTACAAGAACTCAGGACCTCACTGAAGCACATTTTTGTAGGAAGCAGCAACAAGTCACTTGATGGTTTAAGATCCTTGTCCCTGACAAAGAGGGTGCTTTAATTTGATTATATATATGACCAACATCTTTGAGGAGCATAAAGCCATGCATCAATGAGGTCTGTGCTGTGTCAAAGTAACATATATGCGAAAATAACAGTTTTGTGCAACAAGGGTGCTCCCATTTTCTGGGTGTTCAGCTCCTTATTCATTTCAACTGTGGCCTTCCCTGCCATGACCAAACTATCCATCAGCTTCACAACTTGTTCAGCACAAGACACTGCCTCAGCCTGTGTATATAGCAAAATTGTACAATAAAGTTAGGTTGCCGACAAAAGATGAATCACCAGAAAACTAAAAGCTCGTATTTGTAGTTGGCTTAAATGTGTGTTCATGCAATATAATAAACATTTTATGGGTTTAGTCCTTATAACTTTTTTGTTGATTTTGATCTCTATAAAATTCTATGTAAAAATTTATTATAGGCCATTAAAAGATGAATTTAATGCTTATGCACTAATAATATACATTAGTTTTATATTATTATTTAATTATAAATCGTCATTTAAATTATTTAAGATAATTATTTTAAAAATTAATAAATTTATTATATATAATAAATTGTGATTGAATGACTATATAACAATTTTTATAATGTAAATATATAACTTTTTTCTCTTAAATTTATTTTAGTCACTATTATTTAAGAAACATGATGCTTGTTCTTCAATACAGGATTACCATGTCATGTCAGCCAACAACTAGTGGACTAAAACAATAAAACAAAGTTTTAAAGAAACAAAAACAGACAATTTTTTTTATAAAGACTAACTAAAACCATAAAACAGATATATTATAAGATCAAAAATATATTTAAATCAAACATATTATACTGCAACAAAGTTATTTACCTGGAAGAACCAATGCCAAGATGAATAAGAAGTGAAACACTGGTTGATAATTGCATTACATGCAGCTCCATAGTTTTGAGCATGAACAAGATGCATTTTCAACTTCAGCTTAATATGGCCTTTGTGAGTGGCAGGGTCCTCATCATTGAAATACTTGGTGCTTTGGGGATCTTTATGTCGTCTGAAATGTCTAGTATTAGGACAGCATTAAATTGTAACATTTTTGCGAGTGAAGAAACTACAGAAGAACACATACATGGCTTGTAGGAAGTGCCAATAACTCAATTAATTAGCACGCCTAAATGGCTGAATCTGAACATCAATGAAAGATAAAGGGCTTTTGTATTGGACTACTAGTGGCGACCTGTGTTTGGACCCAAAGCTCATCATGATGGCATTTCCGTTTCCTAATGAGTTACATCTTCATTCCACTGCATAAATGACCAACCCACATGTAAATTGCTACTCAAATTCTTGAGAAACGGCGTTAATGCCGCTTTCCCCATGTTTTTTATTTTTCTATTTTTTTTTCTGAAGCACTAATAAATTATGCCAGTGCACAACACATTTTCTTCTTTTAGAAGCAAACATCCCTTTCATAGTTGAAAACAATCCAATAAACCATTATATTATTGCCACCGGTTAGGTATGTTTTGTTACCACTAGATTATATAAAAAGACCAGTTATTAATTGGAGGTAACGTGCCACCGCCAATAAAGCTGCCACTGCCAGCATTAGAAATTTTGAAGATTCGCGTATAACATATATTTACTAAAAAAACATATAACATATGTTATACACTTGTCACAAAGTAATTGGAAAGGGGGGTTTTCAGTTTCCATCTATAGAAGTTGAAAGCTTCTAAATTTCAACAAGTTATATTCTACTATACATGTTCTGCTCAGTTTACATTGGCTAGTTTATGATAATAAATCAGTCTTGGAGACTTTAAACCTGAAAAACATTAGTCAATAGAGTTTCCGTACGCAAAATCTATAACCCACCAATGGTGATTGTTGATGGATCTTTTAATTAAAAACTACCATTTAAATTATGGGACCATCTCTTGGTTTATTTACTGCTTTATTTCATTATTTCCGACATAGATTATATATATATATATATATATATATATCTAGTGTAACTAGCCGCAGATCATAACAAATAAAGTAATGAAAGGTAATAATATTCTTTAAAAGGAATACCTGGTGTATGATTTTGAACCAAAAAAACAATATGAAAAACGTTTTTCATTGCATACATAAGCAGACGAAGGAATAGAAAAGACCTTCCTTGAGGTCCATTTAATATATACTAACACACCATCCAATTGCATGGATTTAGCATATGAAAAAGAATATTCATAGAATCATAGAAAAAGTATCATGTAGAAGTACCTGAAAAGCAACGGATATTAGGTTGTCTACATTGTAATGGATTGAGATCAAAATCTTGTAGGAACACTGCAAACAATAACGGACCAAAAAGGGTTTTTTTCCCATCTACACCACTTTGCATTGATTTATTTTCAATCTATACCACTTTTGTTTTTAATTCCCAAAGTGCATGCCTTTTTTACTATGGTGAGAAGTTGGGGACTATAGTAAAAAAGAAATGCACTTTGGGAATTAAAAATAAAAGTGATATATATTGGAAATAAATTAATACAATTAAGTGGTGTAGATGAAAAAAAAAAAAACCACCAAAAAGACAACCTATCCAACAAGCCGTATATACCAACAGATCAATCAAGATTGTTTCTTCCATCAAAACATGCACTTCCCAAGAACAATAACTAAATTACACCCATCAACACGACAACACCAACAGATAAAGTTTGCAACTTTGGAGTTCTAATACGTCTAATAAAGTATTGTGATGAAAAGATCTGTCATTTTTTCTCCAAGCTATGAAAAGAAAGCAGAAAACAGCTTAAAACATAGTATTTCAGGTAAACACAAAATTAATTAGTACCTTGCACTAGTTAGATAATAAGAACCAAAAAAAGAAAGCTCCTTTAAGTTTAAAGGATGAAGCTACCATATGTGCACATGAATGATCATAGATTATAGAATAGTGAAGAAGAAGAGAGAAGCATACCAATGAACTGGAATTGATCAGAATGAGGGAAGTGGGTGGAAGGAAAAGCCACAGCCAAAATATATAAGCAGGGAAACAAAGTGGTTGTTGGCACTTGTTACATCGAGATATATTGCATTGTTCCCCTCACTCTTATTATAAAAGAGACTTCGGACTTAAATAATCATAATTTGGGAAAATGAAAAAAAAATAAAAAAATATAGAGGGAAAGGTGTTAGTCTATTACGCTCACTGAACCTGGACGAATACACGGGAACATTACAAGCAGTAAAAAAGGTTTGGTATAGGCACGCCGCATCTGTTTAATGTTTTTAGGAAAAGAACAAAGCAAAAAAAGTAGAGAGCATCACCATCATTCACAATGCATCTTTCTTCTATAATGTTCCCCTTATCATAGTTCACGATGCATTTTTTTTAACTAGGGAAGTATATATACGACTTTTTCAATTTCTGACTTTATTCTCAAACAGGAGATCCAACCCTAAATTTTGATCAAGAATTCAAGTGTCAACTACTTTTGGTAATGTTTACCCTGTAGTAAGGTTTTTTTTTTATAATTATTTTCCTTGTGTAAAAGAGTACTATAAAATATAAACTTTACATTAGTCGATATTTCAATGGCTGCGCCTTTTCAGTTTTCCTATTCTTTGGATGACACCAAGGGTTCAAGTAATAAAGTACACTTGCATATGTATTTTTTGGGGGCTCCATAAAGATATAGGAATATTTATAAAACATTATGAGAATATTTCAAGGGTGAAATGAAAGTTAATTGCAAATCAATTATTCTAACCAAAATAATATGTTTATAGTTTTTCTCAGTATATTACGAGCTATTATTAGTTGTTTACATCAGTACGGATAGTATTAAGTTATGTGTTGCTAGAGCGTCAGAGACGTACGGATTTCATAAAAATATCACGATTGATTCCCTCGCACATACTGTAAGATGAATAAATAAATAAATAAATAACGTATACAGTATTCATTTTATTTGTTGAAGGACTATAAAGTCTTACACCGACAAATATATACAAATTAAAGTGTATAAAATATAGAAAGGTTAAGTGTAATTGGTTTGAATCTCCTTTGAATGAAACATTTCTTATATATAAAATTAATACACATTTAACCGAATCCACACTCCTATTGGACTTGTGTTAAAAATATGTACCGATAAAAAAGAAATGCCTCTTAAGATGGGGTTATAAGGTTATTCAGTATTCACAACTGATATAACGTGACATAATTGATAAATAACGGTTTCATTTAGGCATGGGGTTAAAAGTTAAATATTTAAACTTCTGAGAATAAAAGAATCTTTGTCGGAATTAATTTCCACTCTAGATTGAGGAATATCCTGGATTTTAAAAAAATAATAAAGCTATTGGCATAGCCGATTAGATTGTCACGAGCATGTTTACTATTCGAACTTGTAATATTTGTTCCCCATCTGCTACAGGAGGATCCAACTTGTTCAAGTCAAATTTAACACGTAGATCTCCACGACGGACTCCACAAGGACGACATACAAATTGAGCAAGTTGTTTCTTTATGTCAGATTTTGTTGTGGGAATAATGAGTTGGGTTGATGTCAGAAAAAAAACTATGGAAAAAAAGTTAAACTTTTCCTTGAAAAATATTAAGATAAAATGGCTACAATATCACAGCAGGGATCACAGCTACTATGCAAATTCTTTTATATAATTGAAGAGAAAGTAGGAAGAAATAGAAGAAAAGAACTGACTTCTAATCACAAAATTTCAGTTTAAATTTAAGATTTTTATTTGCTTTCATTTTCCCTTCAATCTAAACTTCTAATATTTTTCTCCACAATAAGTTTCCATGAATCCTCCTCCCCTTGAGTTTCCATGAATTCAAAGAAGAGATTTATTGAAGACATGTTCAATTTCCTACTTGCTCAGGTTTCTGCGGTCTTCAATGATGACGTCACAAGTTTTTAATATTTTATTCATTCGGTGCACATGAACAGAACACCCACTGGAACTAATAGTAATATTTTTTGTACTTGTTATACTTTCACGTCACAAGTCACAACCCCTCCATTTAATCTTCGAAAAATTCGGGATTAGAATAATTTAATTTCGTTATGTGAATCGAATATAGCAAGAACACGTGCCAACCTTGTGCCTTGGAACATGTCACAGTAAGAATTTGAAGACATGACATTACATGAGATGATATACGAACCAATTATGTTCTCATTCGATATGGTGACTTCACAGTGCAACAATGCATCAGCAGCTTTTTCTTGTTTCTTCTGTTTGGTATGACTTGTAATGGAATGAAAACTACACATTTGGCTAAAAGGCACTTAGAATAAGAATATTTTCAATATGTGAACAGAATATAACTGCGTGACAGATTCAGAAATTTTTTTCAATAATGAAAAAAAATAGTCTAATATCTTTTTAACAAAAAATTATATAAACTTTATTAAAATGATAATAAAAAATTAAAAATAATAAAACTTAAAAGAATAAAATGAATAAACTTATTCTCTTTTTTTTATCTTTTATAATTATTTATATTCAACTTATTAAAAAAATTATCTTATGAAGATAAAATCTATTTTTTTATTAGAAAAAAAATATACATTCAATATATTCAAGTAAAAAAATATACTTTATGAAGAAAATTACCTCCGTTACCCTTCATGTAGATTCGTCACTGAATATAACCAAAACACACTAACTTGGTGGGTGGAAGATGATAAAAATCAAGACATGAGATTAATGATTACGATGACATCACAGTGACAGAATACATTGGCGGTTTCTTTTCCTTTTTTTGCTAGGTTTGACAATGTAATAGAAAGAAAGCTTAAAACTACATATTTGGCTAAAACCTCAGGCCTTGTTAATTGTTATCCTTCATGAATATCATCTTCAATGGACATCAAACTTCGTTTGATGAATTGAAGTTTAGATGAACTAATGGCACTATCTAAAGGTCAAGATCAGCTATTGTTATCATAAATTCAAACTATTCAAGAAAAGAAATGAAGAGAGGAGAAAGTTCTGAATATTGATTGAATGAAAAATTATAATACAAGTCTCTGTATTTAAATTCTTATTAAGACAGTAGTATAGCACACGTCCCAATCTATAAAACTAACTAACAAAATGGATAAAAGGCTAACTAAATATTGTGTAATGTAAATTACATTTTTGACCATCTGACAGCTCTTGTTTTATTTGGACATGAAGATAGCTATCTATATGGTTGTACCAATGGGATAGCAGCCCAGCACCCGAAGAAATGTGGCAAATTCCTGTAGGGACATAAAATGGTTTTTGGTATGTGGTTAGATACTCATGACATGAAAGTTGAAGGGTTAATTAATTATATTATTACAGCTGCCCAAAAAGGAGAAAGTTACTGCACCGCACAGAAAATTTGAGGAAGAAAGTTTCTTAGAGTTATATGCATTTCAGATAAGTATTTGTTATAGTAATGAAAAATATTGAGTTGTATAGTCATTGGGCCCTAATAGAACAACATCGTTGGAGACAAACCTCAGAAACATTTGGAACTCTTCAAGGCCCACTGTTTTGGGCATATCAAAACATATTAATATTAAAGGGCCAGCAGCATTGACCTTTTAATATTAAATAAAAAACTTGGTAAAATGCAGTATCTTTTATTAGTTCAACATAATATATTAACTTGGTGCTTTGTGGATCTTCAAGTTGACTGAAATGTCTTGTATATGGACAGCATTCAATTGAAACATTTTTGCAAGTGGACAAACTCAAGGCCACATTCATGGTTTGCAGGAAGTGCTTCTGCCAATTATCATTGCTATTTTTGTATGCAAATTTGTCCCATTTTATCATGGTATACCAACAATGATGTGGTTAAGGTGATGCAGAGGGGTTAAATTGAGCTGTGATAACATACTCAAGCATCCAATCAAGGAATTAAAACTCAAGAATGAAAACTCTTGAGCACAGTAGAAGTCCTAACCAAAGCTTGCTCTCCTTGATATTAATTGTTGGCACATTTTTATTATGTTAGCATGCTAGAATCTATAAATATGAGAGGACTACTCTGCACAGGCTTGCTGGACTCCTAAAACAACTGAACAAAATTTTCTACTATTTTTCCATGGGTTATTTCAAAAGGAAAGTTTAGGAGGAGATAAAATAAGAGAAGAATCAAAATACATAATTCAAATCATAAAATAAGAAGTCAAAGAACAGACCTGAAGATGTCCTAAGGCAGTTTGTGCTCGGGGCTCAGTCATAGATGCCTCAAAATCAATATAGAAAAGGTAATCGAAATACCTAAATCAAAAAATACAAGTTATTTTAATGTTTTCATCTACTACCGACCTTAATTATCTTGAGTTAATGGTGCAGTTGATGTTGATGTTGATGTTGATTAGCATGAAAGAAAATACAGTGTTTCAGATATCTAAGAGTCACTTTACCATAAATTATTTAGCACAGTAATAGAGGAGAAAGAGTAATAGCACATACACAACAGAAACCAATTTAGGAGAAGAGTAAAAAATTAAACATATTTGAACACTGCAGCAAGTAGCAATTAAAGACAAACTAGCATGAACAAGACATGGCATACAACAATATGTTATGAAAGACAATGACCAATTGTGGTGCTCCGTTATGAAAAGGCAAAAAGCTAACTCACTTGGCAGTTCCAGTGTTAGAGTCATCAACAACTCTTAATGGCCGATTTCTTTGTGGTCGGCTTTCAATCTGATTTCAAAATACATATTGTTACTTTTCACGTAATCATCGTATATAGGGCTAGACTAACAAGAAGAAAAAAAAGTTTTTCGAGATAACCTTGGTTAAATTTATGTCTCTCAATGCAAATACTGCCAAAGCCTTAAACAGTACTCCAGGACCTTCATCCAGCGTAAACACAATACTTGTCTGAAAATAATGAACAACTGGTTCTAGAGAATCTTGTAGCATGATTACGAGAGAATAGCCATAGATCAAAAAGAGCTTTTACCTTAAAGGGCTTATCAGCTTTTGGAATTATTGGGTCCCTTGCAAGCACGAGATAACGACTGATGATTTCAGAATCATCCTGTACAAGAAATTGAAACCAACACCCATTTCTTATTCACAGTTAATCGGTTATAGAAGGGCATATAATATTTAGCCTCTATTTCAGAAGTTTGTGTACCAATGAATGACAAGAACATGTCTAACACACTTTTCTTATCCACATCAATATATATAGTTTTTTGTACTGACTAGTTTTTATATGACACCTTGCATTGAAATTTGGAAGGAATAAATTGCACATGCATTGCTGTTGATTCATGTCACTTATTAGTAAACATTTTCACCTTATTAATTTAAACCCATTTTTGAAAAAAAATCAACTTTAAAAGAAATTTATACACCATAACAGTATATTGATGTAGCTCATCAGTAAAAAAAATAAAAAATCAAGGGTTTAAAGAGCATATTTGTGGGAACCATTGATTATAAATAAAAGGTTAGAAATGGGATCAGTTGGCAGATATTCAAAAGTGGATTTAAGCATCCCACCATCCACATTATTCCTGGACAGAAGTGAAGCAAATGAGAAAGAGAGAGAATACGGAATGTTAGATAGCCTTAGAAATAATGTTCTGAACGTCTAAAGAACAAGTCAGGTCCAAGCTAAATAGTAAATACCATAATCATGGAAATTTAAGATATTTCTGTTTTGCATCTATTACTGTTAGAGACAAAAGTCATTCTTGGGGTTCCACCTAACAGCATAACATTTAGGGGAATTGTTCTTCTACATGTTGAAAAATTAGAGAAAATAAAGAGTCTGAATTATCTGTAGGAAAGGTAGAGATGGAGACAATGTAGAAAAGCCATAGGTTGAAGCACATATTGCCTCTAGTCAACAACTATATTTACACTAGAAGAAAGAGTATATGCAATTGATCACTCTTGAATTCAGGGTCAACGCTTAGTTCATGATAGTTTGCCTAATACTTTGTGAGAAATTCGTAGCTTTGTCTTAAAGAATGTATAGTCAACTATATGAACCATCACTTCTCCTACTTTAACTACATTTTTAAGTTATAAATGAGGCAGTACACGATGGTACATAGCAAGAGATTTTCATGCTCTGGGAGCTCCTAGAATTTCCCATATTTACTATATTTATACTGTTAAACATGATGACAACTACTTTATAATTATCACTGATTGTACCAAAAGCTAAAATTCTTATTTGCAAATCTCTGGTACCAGCCTAGTTTCTTTGCTTTCAAAGTAACATAACATGTACACACTAAGCTCTCAAATGCATACTTGTTGACAATCAAATCAAGGGTAATGAGTAACAAGTTAATTGACAGTTTCTTGCCAATAATGATTGGTAAGGGATTTTACTTGAATTCGTTCTGCAAGTACATTAAGCCCATAGATTTCCGCAGCTCGAATACTGGCAATCGCACCGGCATCATACAGACCATTTGAAGCTATAATCTAATCTCAAAGACACATAAAGTAAAACAGAACAAAATTATTCTCTACTTTAGAGAAAGTCTGAAGTCACATAGGAATGATAGAATATATGGATAGATTACCTGAGCAGCACCAGCTGTGTCATCAACGTTTTCTCTGGCAACACCTAATTTAGTCAGGAAATCATCACTCAATTCAAATGCCTGCAAGCAAAAACCTCTAAATTTTTCATGGCTCTAATGTGACTAGTAGTCTAGTACACAATCAGGTATTCTACAACATTTGGTATATTATATACAAAACAACTCATAGATTCGGTTATATATAGGGAAGGTGCCCAGGCTTAAACAAACAAAACCCAAATGTGTGTTGAAAACTAAATGATCTAAACTCTGCAGTCTACTTGCTCCAAATTAGTCAACGACTCAATGTCAAACAAAGTAGGCGATGAGAAATACTTGTTATATGTCCCTCATTGTTTAACTAAAGGGTAGAACAACTATTACACAGCTTTCAAGAGAACAATTCAACCAAATTGAAACTTTAAAATTCAATATTACCTTTGAAAATTAATTGATTTAACCCAGTTCCATTGATGCATGGACCAATGGTATATAAATTTTAAAACAAGAATAAAGTAATTGATTTCTTTCTTTTGTTGGATAGGATTAGATGTCACACAACAATTGGTTGTCAATAATAAAAAAAAATATCATGTCTACACTACCACGTCTAAAAAAAGTGCCAGCAACATGAAGCCTTGCCTGAGAATGACTTAGAACCCGTTTTAGATACTCAGTTCTGACGCCAGGCAGAGCTAGAAGGGAGAGGTTAGTAGCCAACTGCACCTCACCAACAATGTGAAGCCTATGGCGAAGAAGTAAATCATAGTTCCGATGAATGCTTCCCCCAGATGTATTTTCTATTGGAAGGATAACTTTGTCAGCCCACCATATCTCAACAGCCTGTCAAACATTTTTTTTTTCAATATAAGGACTATTACAGTTTTATCCAAATACTAGCTTCAAGAATATTACAGATTATGTCAAATCAAACCTTAAAAGCTTCTTCAAAGTCATTGCATGAAACTGTTTCACAATTAGGGTAAGCTTTGAGTGCAGCATCCTCACTGTATGATCCTGGTATCCCCTAATTCAGTAATCCAAGCAAATAATGACCCATTGATAGCAGAACACACAGAGGCAGACATCACATTCATCATGATCATACCTTGTATGATATCCGTAATTTAGCACCATCATCCGAAGCAGCCATAATATCAGATATGGATAATGGCTCTACAATTAGTGACAAACAGAAGTTTCAAAATCTGACATCTTCCAGTAAAACTCATAACAAAATACAAAAATGGGAATGCATAAAGTCAAATGATAATGTTTATAACTAGTCTGAACATGACACTATAGTTCTTCAAATGAATACGACCCTTAACTTTCTAAATGGTTACAACTATTCTGAGCATGACATTATAGTTCTTCAAATGAGTACATAACTTTTCTCCAAGATGCATACTAAATTCTGAACAATACTTCCCAGCATTCAAGAACATGAAAATAATTAGAAATATAAGAGTAGGTTAATGGAAGACCAAAAATCTAAACATCAGAATGGTTGTATGAAAACTATTTTTAATTTGTATACAGATTCTTAATCTGTATTTGATAATAACATTTTCCCATCAACAAGTTCCTTCCTCAAATTAGCAAAAAGTATAATAAAATAAAGTCCCCTCATAATTTTCTAATTCTCTAGGGGAGGAAATAATATCCAAAATTCCAAATCTTTCATGATACTGACCGTGGCTAGTCCTTTCACCCTGTAACTACATCACATTGCCTGCATTTCATGATCTTATTTTTGGCTTGAACAAAAAATGCTAGAAGAAACAAAAGGGTTTTTTTTTTTCTTCTTCTTTATCCACACTTTAGCTAAACAATGTAAGAAAGTTCCTAATTTGAAATCAGAAGTTCACTTGTATAAAGGTACACAACTCCAAATCAAATCAAGTGTACACTATACTCCTGGCTAAAGTGGCAATGCTTATATTTTCTCACCCTGGCCCAGTACCGATAACAAAATAGCATGATTAGCCACAATTACATCAAGTTCAAGAACTAGTATGTACCCAACCATGGTCTCAAAAGTTGTCACAAAAAGTGTGCAAGCCCAATTAACCATTTGAGATAAATAAAAAAAAACCAATAAAGAAAGCAACAGTGGAATATATTAAATCCAACATGGAGATTCAATACTCACAAACTTATAATAAGGTTCCTTAAACACTACACTAGAATTAATCATCTTGAAGAAAGTGAAAGGTAGAAAAGCTAACACCCACTTGGAAGGGAGACCAAATCCTTATGCACTCCATGGGAGACATCACCATCCATTTGTTGATGATCAACCACACGCATCACTATCTTCACTGCCTTCCATGGACTCTTGTCCACACCACATTTCTGTGCTCTCTTCAGCTGCTTTATTTCCCAACTCAGTGTAAGAGCACTGTGTCTGGTTCTCAAATTGTGACACCAAAGTTGAGAACTTGCGAGTCCACCTACTGTCACAGCCATGACGGTCAACGGTTCTCAATAGTTGAAGTGTGCTCTCTCGCTCACACCCAAAACCATTACAAAAAAAAAAAAAAAAAAAAAAAACATGTGAAGTGCAAGAAAGACCAAAAGCAACCGGTTGGACCAAAAGCAGTAAACTAACTATGCTGGTTTTGAGGGACACGTCACTTGTTCAGAGTGCATGCTGCATTAAAATAAACAGATATTTACAGAGACAAAACCATGTCCATAATAATAATAATAATAATAATAATAATTTTGTCTTTGAAAATCAAAATCAATCCTACTCATTTTGTCTTAGAGTGCCATCCTTTCCTGCCTCCTTCCTTGTTTTATTTATTTTATTATTTTATCAGTAGAAATTAAAAACAATACAATTTTTTTTTTACAATCTTTACCTACTTTGTTCAAAAGTCAGATCGCCTTTCCTGCTTTCTTTCTTGTAGTTTCCAAACTTATTTTCCATATATATTTATTTTTTAATTATTTGTATTTTCTATAAGAGATAATCATATTTCAGTCAAATAAAATTATGTATTTTTTTCTTAATAATTAAAGTTAAAAAATAATTTTATAATTTCTTAAACGACAATATAAGTTATTATATCAGTGTGATTAAATTAATTTAGATATATTAACTATATTTAATTTACTAAAATTTTAATTATATTAAACTGTAAATTGAAGTGGTACTATATCTCGTGTATTTAAGTCTTTTGTCCACATCTCTTATTTTATTTATTAAATACATGGATAGGTTTGAGATTATTTTATCTTAATTAATAATCTTATTATTAAAATTTGAATATACAACATTAAATATTTAAAAAATAATTTTGTTATTAATAATAGTCTATCCATCTTGAAAATTATCTCCCCTGAAAGATTATGTTTTCTGTACCAAAAATTAGTTTTGTATTATTTTGTGATGACTAATGGACCCAGGGCCCAAAAAATAAATGAAAACTAACCACAGGTACTAAGAAAAGAGTACCACCAACACCATACTGAAGACATGGTCCCGTTTGACAGCAGCCAACTACCCGCTGCAATATTTATTTGGATTAATGATATTTATGAGGTCAATTTTATAATATTTTTTACACAAAGAAAATAAATCAAAAGAGAATGTGTGATAATATAAAGAATTTAATGGTCTAGGTGTAAAATAGTTTTCCACTATTTTTTAATTATAAATCATTATTCATATGACTTTTAAATAATTATTATAAAAATTAATATGATGTGGTGTGATTAAAATTAATATGATATGGTGTAATTAGATAATAATATTAAAAATTTTACAATCTCAATATATAGTCCTTTTTATCTAATACATCTAATAGAGAAAAAAATATTGTATTTTTTTATACAAATGATATTATTCAAATATTTAAAGAAAACAATGCTAATACCATGCATTTTGTTTCGTCCTTTTTGTATGACACTGTTTCAGCGGAAGGTATGACTGTCATTCTTGTTTTTTTTTTTTTGCGCTTTTTAGCGTTCTTGGGGATTTCCCCCCGTTAAATTACTATGGATTTTCCCCCGTTTATTCAGAAAAAAGCAATGCTAATAATATGCATTTTTCTATGATGGAGTAAAGTCTACGTGTATTTCATTAAAAAATCTCTGTTCATTCTTCTTTCAGTTGATCTCATAAAAAATATAGTCAACGAAAGAATGTGTTGAAAAACATATATTTTAAATTAATATTTTTCTTATTCAAATGTACGATTAAGATATATGATAATTAGTTTTAAATATAAGATTAAGATTGAACTTCAATTTTAACAAAAAGCCTCCCATGATCGAGAAAAGAGTGAAGCAGTTGAACCAACTTGCTGGGAACAAAAGAAAACAAAAACAACTATGTACGGATCTTATATGGTTAATTTAACATAAGTTCAAATATTGAATAAAAGAACATAGATTTAAATATGCTTTTACATTATATAAAATGAGCAAGTTTTGATTTTGGTGTTTGTAATTTTATTTTTGTTTTTTGTTTTTGTTTTTCACCTCTTTAAAATTTAAAATCATTATTTTTTGTCTCTAAAAAAGGAGAGTGATTTTGACTTTTGAGTTTTCATCATTATAGAATGAGTGAATCGTGTTCTTAGTCCTTGTAAAACATTTTTCATTGATTTTCATCCCTTTTAAATTCTGAAATCACTATTTTTTTTTATCCTTAACAGTTATTTTAAGATAAATAAATAATATTTATTTTAAAAATATAAAAAAATTAAAAGTATCGCATGCTGGCATAGTATTACATATATTAATGAATATCAACTGGGATGATTACTTAATCTTTCATTAAACATATAAGCAATTAACTGTGTCATATGACAATAAGGACAAAAACAGTAATTTCATATTTTTTTAGATGAAATCCAAAAACAAAATTATAAAGACTATAATAAAAAATCTCTTATTTATTAAGACTAGATATATATTTAAGTATCTTAAAAAAGATTAAGTTTTATAATACTTTTTTAGGTGATTGACAACAAAGGAAAATCAAAGGAAAAAAAATGCTGATGGTTGGGGGTAGTTTATCCGAGATTGAAATTTCTGGGGGTTTGTGTTTTGTTTCTTTATTTTCTTTTAATCACCAACTACTAAAAAAACACAAAGAAAAAATACAACTAGACTCTCAAACTCTTAAAGGAAGGCCACACCTGCATTAGCGGAGAGGAAAGGGGCCATGCTAGGTGGAGGATCATATCAGGGTCCCTAAAATAAATACCAGCAGAATGGGATTCCATCTTTACCAACCAAGGCTCATTAATAGTCTTTTCAAGTATGTAGAATGAAAATAACCTAGTACTTGGCAAATATAATATTTAAGCTAAGATGTCAAGTAAATTTAGCAAATATTTACTTCATAAAGAATATTAAAATAAGTAACACTTTTCTGTAAGAAAAACAAACAAACTAACAGTTGTATAAAATGCTCATTTATGTCATATTGTACTACTTGACATTGTGTGACTCAATAATTTCATTTAGAAATGGTTTGAAAATATATAGGTTGGAGAGGGAGAAATCATGAGGTCAATGATGAGAGTGAAATTTCATGTATGATTGATAGAGACAGCGTCCAAACATTATATGATGAAATTTAATCCATAAAAATTGAAGATAATATTAAATAATTTATAATACACACATTTTTAAATTAACTAGATTTTCGTAATAATTAAATAGATTACAGTTGCACCTATAGAGATTTATTTAATATTATTTTAACTATAGGTACCAAATTAATAGTGCGCTATTCGTATAGAGAATAAATTATGAATATACTATATATATATAAGGACTAAATTATTGTATAGTATACTATAGGTTAGGTTGACACAGATAAAATGACTTCATGATGGCAGGGATTAAATGGATAACCATTGCATAGATATAAATTTATTTAATAACTTTTTAATTATAAAAATCAAATAAGAATACGTTATATTACAAGGACTAAATATGTGTGTTAAACCAAAAATTTATTTATTCATGCCCATGTTGCAATGTTGCTGCTCCAGAGTTTCGTTTCTTTCTCCAATGTATCTAAAAGACAAATAATAGGATTTTTAATCTTTAGGTTCATAATATGCAATTGACTTATAAATATTTGGATTCACGAGTTGGCAGGAAAAAAGTCAAAAACAATGTGACATCCACGTTCAGAAAATGAGCAAAGCTCTTCGACCAATAATTGTTGAAGGGAATTAGAAAATCAACCTGAAGAAAGTAGAAACAGTAAAACTCATTGTTCTTTTAATCTGTACACAACTACACATAATCAGGGATAGACAGATTTTTCATGAACCAGGTGATGCAATCACTCGTCCAAAGTTACGGGTGGAGAATGACAGATAGTATTAGGAGCCAATTAAGGGAATTGGAATCCTTAAGTGAGAAGAAACCATGAGTAATGAATGTTACAAAAAAACAACCACAAAAATTAAAATTTGTCAAACATAAAAGTGATAGATAGATATTGACCTGTCGGGAGGTTCACTCATTCAAACAAACAAGCTATATGCATCCACAACACAACAACTGAAGACGTAGTAAGGGATAATTTGCACAAGTTAGGTTAGGTGGGTAAGTGTGGTGCCACCCCAAATATTTGTGACTCTGTTTAAAAGATTTCTCAGCAAATTGCGGGTCTCCACAAGTTCGGCGACCATGTGATAAATATTATGACAGTAAGGATTTACCCAACTTTGTTTTGAATGTTTCTTCTACTCCAAAAGGAGAAATTCAACTAAACATTTTTTTTTAAAAGAATCTTAAAGAAAAAATAAATAAATAACTTTTAAACAAACTTAACATGATGAGTTATGATTAGATAATTATATAAAACTTTTTACATATTCATAATATAATTTTTTTCTTTTATGTAAAAGTACTTAAAAAATATTTTTTCTGCCAGCTCTCTCTGTGTTTTCTCCTCTATCTCAACTCTCTTTCTCCCGTCTCTCCCTGCTCTCTTTATATCTTCTTTGGAGACATCTTTCTTAAGCTAAAAATAAAAATAAAAAACCTTACATAATTTTTTCTCCAATTTAAGATAATTTTTAAACACAAAGTTAGGCCAAACATATAAACACGATTAAATGACACTAAGTGTCCAATTTCATAACTTTTTCAAAAAGTAGATATTAATTATGTATATAAATGATATTATCGTGATAATTATAATATGCATATAAAATTTGACATGATTTAGACATTGGTAGATATGTAATCAAATCACAATTATTCATTATGTTTTAAATAGTAAGTTTGAAAAAAACATTTGTTAGAATAAATCAATTTCTTACTTAAATTTTAATATTTTAAGGGAGTAGTCTTGGTTTTCGGCCAAAGGATATATTGAGTTTACCAAAAATATTTTACGTTAAAAATAAAGCACGATGCTGTAGTATTAATTTTTTTTTTTTTTTAGGGGTGATTAATTTTTCGATTGTGTAAAATTCTGTAAAGGTGATCTATTTTAAGAGAACTTTAAATTTAGAAATTAATTTTAATACACTATAGGTGTAAAAAAAAAAATACTATTAATAAGAAACTATCTTAAAGATGTTTTGCCTCCGTGATATAATGATTCAGAAATTTCTTCCCCAATAGAGTGGGGAACAATATAGGATGGGTTGCCTATTTTCAGTAAGTGGAACTTGAACTCGACTGACCCAATTTCGAGGTTTAATTTGAATGAAATTGGGGATAGGGCATTAAAATGAATTAGTAGGGCCCAGCGAAGAAACCAGTAGGCATGTATGATATGAAAATGATATATTCAGATACTCTAAGCAGCGTTAGTTTATTTTTTATAAAAAAAAATTCTAGGTAAAAATAAGAAATTGTGTTGTTTTTCTTGTTTTGTTTAAGTTCTTAAAAATCGATAATAAATAAAAACAACGTGATATTTTTTTTTATAAAGTATATAAATGAAAAATAAAACAAACTACATCTTAGGAGATAGGAATCCTACAATGATAATTATTTAAAAGAATACGATAGATAATGACTGCATAAAATAAATGCATGTGTGTTGCATTACATAAAGTTACAAATAAATTTTTTTAAAAAAAACTATCCTACAAATATTATTTTCATAACACGACCCCATTTTATAATTCTGCAACTGTTAGAAGGCATTGTCCCACCGTCAGTGGTCCAGAATGGTTGGTGTAGTCCATAACAACTTAATAAATAGAGACATTATGTATTAAAATATGATATATATATATATATATACACACACAAATAAAAGAGAAATTAAGTAAAATAAAAAGAACAATGTTAAATAATATATGTAATAAAATTTTTAAAAAAATGTGTATAGTTAAAAACTGTATATAATTGGATTATAATTATTACGTATATATCATATATGTAGCAGGGAGCATGGAAGTTGAGTCTCTCCGAGTCATGACCTTGTATTTCGCCTCATTGAAGGCATCCATGCAAGTGAAATTCCAAAAATGCGCTCCGTGTCTGAATTGATTCGAGGCAATATTTTGTTGCGACTTGCAAGGCAGTATGGAAATTTAGATAAACGAGTACGTGGACGTGAAGCCACTAGAGGTAGCTAGTATATACACATGAAACACTTGGCGAGTCTTTTTTTAAGCATATAATATAATATAATATAATAGTTTTTTGAAATTGAGGAGGAGGAAAAAATAATCAATAGTCAAACAAAAAGTGGAGTCTCACAACGCAACAATACATTAGCACTAGCGTAGCCGGTTTGGTTTTGATGATGATGATGATGTTGTTGTTGTTGTTTTCCACTTTATTTTGCTTCCCCACTGGCCGCAAAATGATGTGTCTTAACTTGCAAAATACAAGCTAGAGAGAGATCTTATAAGGGAGAAAGAAAGAAAGGTGCAGCTATATAGCCACACTCAACACTCTCATAAAGAGATTAAAAGGAATTGAAGAATAAATAAAGATGGGTCAGCTGGGCATGGATGGAGGTGATGGAGAAGTGCTATATTATACGAATTAGCACATGACAAATTAAGGTATTGTCGTGTCTCAATTTGAATACATGACTATTATAACAAATCAGCCATGTAGTTTGATTGAGCCGCGTCAATATCTTATTTTGCACTTCTTTTCTATCTCCTATGCACCCCCGCAATCTCAAAACCCAGGTGTGTGTATATGTATAGTTTCATTCATTCCTTTTGTTCTCTAGTTAATTTTCTCTTTGCTTTTTTTCTTCTTCTTTGTTCCTCTCATAGTCATATGGTTTAACCATCAAAATAAAGCAAATCAAAAAGCGTATACTTGTGTGGATTAATTCGGATTAGAAGGTATGGAGAATCAATTAAGCATAATTGATGTGCAGAAGCATGTTAAGAAGTTTCATGGTGGAATTAATATTACATTTGACTGGGTAAACCAATTGTTGACAGTTATAGGATCGATGTATAATTAAATATGATGTTATAGAATCCCTAGTCTGGTTGCTTGCTAGTACTAACCTTTCTTCCCTTTCCTAGAATCAAGTGTTTTTTTTTCTTTCTCGTTTTCCAATGAAATATATAAACTTGAATAAGAACATGGATAGGTTAGAATAGAAAGGGTAATTCTGGAACCAGAATATCGCCATCACCATGAATACTAATCGGAATTTTCGCTTCTCTTCGAGAGAGGTAGATTAGATAGATATTTATATATATAGCATGGCTAGCTTAACTTGATTATATGACAAATACACACATAATTACCTATTATGTATATAAACGTCAGCAGTAGGCAAGATTGGGGTATCAGATTGGCCATTAGAGCTTGTACCAAACCATAATTTTTTATATATTGTTATCTAATCATATACATAAAATGATATAGCTAAGGAAAACATGAAGAGAAAATAAGGTCGCCCTTGTGCTTTTGTATGTATATCTACTTAGTTTTCAATTCCTAAGTTATTGTTAGTTCATAGCTGCGCAAAGATGCGAGGCTGGCTAAGGCATACTGTCCTCAAACTGTTGAAAAATAATTGACATGTATCCACATATCAGATCATCATATCACCTATTAAGTAATCTTAAATGCTGAATATCCCCGATATCTGTAGTTAGTGAGTCCAAATTAAAGAAAAAAAACAAAATAATGTATCGAAAAAAAGAAGAAAAAAGAGAAGAAAAGGTTTTACTATAGAAATAGTAATGAATTTTCTAACGTGCATTATTTAAGAAAACAAAAAAAATAGTTTTAATTAATTTGTTTAAAACCTTTTACAATCATAAACAATATTCATTATATTAAAAATACAAAAAATAGTATTTATTCTTTTTAATAATTAGAAACATTTAATACAATGTATTTGCATGATGCTCTTTAATCAGTTTTTATAAGCAAGCACAC
The DNA here is from genome assembly GCA_007407185.1 of Glycine tomentella. Lineage (NCBI taxonomy): Eukaryota > Viridiplantae > Streptophyta > Magnoliopsida > Fabales > Fabaceae > Glycine > Glycine tomentella. The sequence continues at coordinate 61,160 of PYAF01004639.1, forward strand.
ATTAAAAATCGGGTAAGCGAAAATCTTTCCAAGGAAGGATTTTCTTCCCGGCCACGTACAAATTACAACTTTTGGATTAACTTACATTTTATATTTATTGTGTAGATCCCACAATCATTCAATTTAGTAATAGATAGATGCTCCCAGGAAGGGGGGAAAATTTCTTGATCCATGTGAGGTTAGAATTTCCCACGCAAATAGTACAAATATATGCATATAGAGCTATAAATTCCGCACGGTTTTGGAGGTTGCGTAGTGATATAAATGATATTGAAATTGAATTCGTGTTAGAAGAATAATGAGAATGATAGAGACTGGTTGCAGGGAGGGGACACGGGAGAATTAATGAAGGGAATCCTTCGTTTTCGAGGTCTATAGAAGCTAGCTAAGTCACTGAAGATGCAAACTCAAGTGGGGTCTGTTGTTACCCTAGGCCTTTTCTTTTCGCTTCCTCATACATGTAGCTAGATAGCGCCATGGCCTGCCCTTGTTTTCTCCAATTGTCATGTCCTTTTAATAATTGTGATAACATTATAAAAAGGTAAGGTTGAAATCACACTTGGGAAGTCTTAATTAAAATAAAATTGATATTATGAAAAAGTATATATAAACGTACGTGACGGATGCAACAGTAATTATACATGAAGTCATAACGCGGTTCTAAAGGCTTAAAAAATCTTAATATTACCACCCCATTTGTAGATTTATTCTGCAATTTTAAAACCTTGATAAAATATGAAAGATTTATAATTTGTTTTGGGAAGGTGTTAAGTGGATGCTGATTCTAGGATTAGTTATTCTTAGTGGCATCATACCCCAAGTTTGTTAGGTTGAATTCCTTCGAAATTAATAGGACAATATTTCCCAATTTACAGATTTTAATTTGTTAGCTTCTTGATTAGGTTTTTAGTCTTTCTAATGTGTTCATCCTTTTTTACTCTCTTTTAAAGTTATTTGGTTGACCTTTTGATGGGTTTGTATGGATATCAACATAGTTGGGATGCATACACATCCTTTATAGATACACTAACTTTTTGAAAAAACTAAATATACTTCATTGACATTTCTGGCACACTTTCTTATATATATTTCTCTCTCTGGGTGTAGATGAGCATTGAGTGTTGAACGATATTTTTGAATGTCAATAATAATGCATAGCCTTTGTTGTTCTTCTTCTTACTCTCATAGACTAGATTAAACTTCACTTTCTTCTCTTTTGTCGCTTGGGACGGTTCCCTCTCTTACTGCGAATCTGCTATATGTGCCTCTCCACAATTAAGATAGATAGGTATTTCTAACGCTTTAGTTATTAGAGTCACAAGGAAGTTTGCTTGCTAGCTAGCGTAACACACACACACATATACATATATATATATATATATATATATATATGAATTGAGGAATTGAGGATTGCGATGTGTTTTCCTTTCCCTTTATCTTAGTTGAGAGTGCTTGTTGTCCTGGTGGTACTGTTGTTATATAGTATTTGATAGGGATGTGCAAAAACTAGTAAGATAAAAGAAAAATTGAATCAAACTAAATTTAAATTATTTTAATCAGTTTGATTTTATATCAAAATAATCAAAATGATTTAGAAATAGGTTTAAAATTAAACTAATTTAAAAAATTATTTTTAAATTAAACTGGTTTAAGAGTCGGACTAGTTTCAAATTAATTTTTGAACTATTTTTTTAAATAAAAAATATTTAAATGAAAAATCAATTTAATTAATTGCACTAATTTTGTAAAAATAATTCGGTTAATGGAATTGATGTTATAAAACAATGTACTCATTTTTGTCTTGAATTAATTTAATAAAAATCAATTTAATTTGGGTTCCATTATAATTTGGTTCATTCCGAATGGATTTTTTTGTACACCCGGACCATCTGCTAACGGTTTTGCGCTATGCATGTACCATACTACCATTCATGATAACGTGGATCTTTGTAGAAATGGGATTGATATCCACGTTTATGAGTAAGTTCGATCATGTCAAAATTGTAATTTGTTAAATAACGCGCCAACCAAAAACACACGTACGCTGAGGCTTATGAGAATAATGTGCTGACTAGACTCATTTAATTACCTCATGTTAAAATTTATTTTTGAGGCAGGGAAAAGAGAGCAGTGTTAGGTAAAATGAGTAATGTAAAAAACAAAGATAGAAAAAAGAATTTGTGTTGTAAAAAGTTATTGCATAAATAATGTAACTATTTATTTTTTATTAATTCAAAGGGGTTAAGTAGTTTAACTAAAGGGAGATCATGGTTTGATTAATTTTCGTTAAAAGAAACACTCATATTTAATGTCCAATTGTATTTTGAGTTAAATTGTCCCTTATGCAAATTAATATTTATTTTGAAGAACAAAAATATTAAATAATGAAATCTAGAGTTATAATAAGAAAGTCTTAATATTATGTTATAAGTTAACTATTTTAAAATTTTGAATTGTTAAGCAAAAATATATAAAAAAAATTAGAATTTAATTGAACTATATTGGTAATATAAAATATTTTTATATGATTATTAAATCACAAATTATTATACATTTTAAATTTCTTAATTATGCTTAATATTAAGAGTGTAAAGTGATATTTTATACGAATAATTATATATCTGACTCAGGAAATTTAGAGAAAGGTGTGAGAAGACTGTAGCTGTATCAAAAAAGAAGGAGATTATAGTCGTCGTAGACCTAATTAAACCCTGATGACTTGTTTAAATGTTTTCGTGTGTTATTGACTTCTTTCGAAGGTAAACCTTAATGATAAGATCACACTATACTGAGTCGATTCACATTAAACGTTAAAAAACTTCACCCTTTTGTATATATCAATCTATGCGGTTACGTGAGAGAAGCATCATAAATTCATCCCACTGCAGGCTGGTTTTACATGTTTTTGAAGGAAACCATATTTGTTGGTTTCCCATATTGCCATTAAATTAATTTCCATTTCATTGTTGTGGGTCAAGAATTGGAGCACCCATGTCAATTGGGTTTGATTTAAATGGTGCGACAAGTTGATGATTTAATCATAATCTTACTCTCTAACCTTTTGTCTTGACTCCAAACATAATCATAATCAATGACCCCACTAGACGGATACTAATACTATTGGATTTGGACAAAGTGATAGGCATCTACATTATCCAACTAGCTAGTTCTCTTTGCTTTCCCATTTAGAGGCCCTTTTGTTTCGTTTTATTCATCAAGAAATTTCCGACCCACTATTATCACTGCAAAAAATCTATATGTTACAATAGAAAGATTATTAGAATCGTTAGGCTAACAGTTGAAATTATTAGAATGGTCTTCTGTAAATATTAATTAAATTTGGAGATATGACGACTTAACTTTTAAAAATATTAAAAATAAGTGATCTTTTTTTAAAGAAAATAAATTGTATCAAACACTAATACACATATATTTTATATTTATAGAAACAATTTATCAATATAAATATTGTATCTTTCATGGTCTCTTAAGTTGACCTTTATTTAAAGGTGGCAAAATAAGTTGCCCGATCTATGACGGCCAACCCAATGCAAGATACAACGGCCTATGCGAGCTATAAATTTCTTGAGTTGATTACATTTTTTTATTCTCTTACTTTTTGGTTGATTTTTATTTCAAAACTCATTACTAACAATTACTATGCTAATTATTTTTATTTTCTTGTTTTATTTTAGGATAATAAAAACATATAGATAATTATGTTATTCTATTATTACATTGAGAAAAAGGAATGAAAAGATATATATATATATATATATATATATATATATATATATATAGCTAGATCAATTGGTAGCCTACACAAAAAAACATTAAATACTAAAAACAAAATTTACTAACTTATCAGAAATAAAAATATATTTAAGGCTTAAATTAAATACTCATTTGATAACATTTTAATTTGAATTGAAATTATATGTATCAGAGACCTGATTATAAAATTTCATAACTAATAATAACATAATTCGATTATACTTCAAGCACTAAAATAGAGAGAGAGAGAGAGAGAGAGAGAGAGAGAGAGAGATTTTGTTAAATGATAATTCTAAAAACAAATCCTAATTTAATTAAAACATATTAATTTAATATATTAGTAGTACAAATATTTCTTACGTCAAATAATTAAAAATAATTTTAAATAACAATATAAAAGATATTTATACCATTATGCGAATCAAATTTAATTTAAAAACTCAACATAGATGCAGGGAACTATAAGGTGCAGTCGAATAATTGAACTCATATTATATTCTCTCATTCTGTGTGTACCACCCAAAACAAAAATGTCTACCATATATACCCACTCTTAAAAAACAATCTATGAGCTTAAAAGTCCACCGCAGTATTTATGGGTAACTGAACGTTTCCTCCAAGGAGGCCAAGAACAGTAGTTTTTAAATCTTCTTGCTTAATATAGTTAATGCTGCACGGAAGGATTTGCTTTTGTTCTACCTGTTCACTAATGAAGCTGGTAGCCCCAACCACCTTTTTCCTAACAACCATGCGAGGTACATTCAACTTTCTGCAACTCTTTTCCGCACCTTTAGCCATAGCTCAGCATCACAGTTTAATTAAGTAGATGTAATAATAGTCTTCATACACAAAAACGAATGGTATAGGATGTTTGAAAACGTGGTGGATCACGTTAAAAAATTGTAGTAGTCTTAAAGCTATTCTTTTTTATGTGGTCGAAAAACCTTCATGGAATCATGTGGTTTCAACGTGGTTCCAAGCATATTAGACTATTAGTAGAGTATTCTAAAAAATTACTGTTAACAATTTGAGTCACAACAATGGAAAACTTGTATTGAAAAAAAAAAAAAGGTTTAACTGTATTTTTGTCTCTTAAGCATCAGAATTCTTTGATTTTGTTTCCTCAAATGAAATTCTATTGTGCAAATTGGATTTTCTAAGCATCAAATTGTGAGATTGTTTTATTCTCTTAAGCATTATTTCCATAAATATTTAACAAATTTTATTGATATGACAGCTCAGCTCAGATGTATTTAACGTATATATGTTGATGTTTCCTAATTGCACAATTTGTCGTTTCTGATTATGATATCAAAAGAATCAAAAGGATAATTAAATCATGTTAATAAATGTGTTAAGCAACATGTTAGCAATTGTTATATTAACAAAAATGATTAAATATTTAAGAAAAAAGTGACATAGGAACAAAAATTACACAATTTTATAGAACCTAATATGTGCAATTAAAACTTAAGAGACAAAAATTACCCAATTATAATTACTAAAAGACTAAAAATGTAATTAATTCAAAAAATATTCGTTATATAAAAAATAATATTTAGCACTTCTAATTATTAAGATGTATACAATACCTCTTAATCAACCATTTTAAAGTTTTTGTAAAAGAAAACCAACAATTTTAAGTATTAATTAACAAGATAATCAAGAAATGATTGATGCATGTATCATAATCTCAAAATTCTCACACGAATGACTTTTTTATTTTACTTATTCTTTCACAAATTTAAAATATTTAAACTAATTTTCAACTAACTTGGTAACTCGTGAATTGCATAAGCAATAATTTAATTTGATGTAGATACATAATTTTTTTATTAAGAAGAAGAAGAATGATATTTAAAAAATATCACTAGAGAACCTTCCTGTTGCTTATCGCGAGACATTATGTTTTTTTTGTGCTTGGAAAAAATAACTTTTGGTTCCACTAAAATTTCTCAAATCAGGTTTTAGTCCTAAAAAATAATTGTCTTATTTTGGTCTTTGTAATTTAACATTATCCTTGGTCCTAAAACTGTATTTTGTGACTATTTATAACCGTTATTAAAATTTTAAATGTTAATTATAATCACATTAAGGATTAAAAGTGTGAAGTATTTTTAAATTAAAGGATAGAAATAAGATAAATTTTTGTTGGAGGACTAAAACCAATTTTATAAGATTTTAGAGGGAAAAAAAATATACTTTACCAAAAAAATTTAAAATCCTCAGATACATAAAAAAAAATTTAAAGAAAAAATACATACATTTTCTCCTAGAAGAACTATGGGACTTTAATTTTCTATTTCATGGAAGGATACATACATGAGCGAATCAAAATATCAAACCAAAATTGTTTTTATAATTTAGTTTTCATGCTAAATATATATTATTCATTCATTTTAGTTAATTTATTTATTTAGTTTATTTCGGATGGGTGAAATATTTATTAGAACCAAAGAGTATGAGGAGTATAGTTTGTATTACATATTCTTTTATGCCCTTCTTTAACTATTTTCAATCTAATGGTTGTAATTTAAGTCTGGGTCGAGAATGAATCTAGACCATTTATTGGTACCCAAAACCCAAAAATCTAATTCCATTTTTCTCTGTTCTTTCTCAACTCCAGCAAAAAGCTCTCAACTTTTCCAATTCTTTTCTCTGATCTCGAAATCGTTTTCGGCCTCTTTAGCTGCAAATCGAAAACCAAACCTATTAAAATGTTTATCGCCTCCCATTATACTTTTCCCCTAAAGAAATATTTGGATAAATCTTACCTTAATCGAATCCTAGCCTTCAGTTTATTTAATTTTTTAACACCATGATTATTATCTCTCAAAACCACTCTGATATTTTCTTTCCCCTTATCTTGCGCAACAAAACCCACCGGTTTGGGCCCTGTCGGAAGTTGTCGAAGATGATGAGGATCCCTAACTCAATTTGATCTCACTTTCACTACTTACATTTTGTTTATCTATCATGATTCAATTTACTAATTTTTAAATTTTGTTTGTTTTGTTGGTGCAACTACTGAACGTGCTCTCCTAGGACAATCAATGTTAAGCATGGTGAGTTCAAACACTTGAGTTGGAGGGATTGCAAAAGACGTAACTGACCAACCATGACAACTTCTGATTCCAACAAGGTTATGACCACAGTCGATAAGTTGTTTGTTCATCTTTTCTCTCTCTCCCCCCATATATTAGGCACATCATAACCTTCTTCACTATCTATTTAAATCCAATGCCACAATGTCATTTTCAAATGGTAGTGTCAATGTGGCTACAAGTGTTTTTCTTTTGTCGTGTAGATTTTCATGTTTATCATAAGTGAAATTAAAAAGAGTCTTCACCATGCTTGTGAGTCTTTCTTAGGTTACATTATATAAAAAAGAGAAATAAATTTGTATATTGCATCATTGGTCATGTGGGTTTTTCATGTTTATTTATATTCTATCATGTTTGTGGTTTTTTCTTTTCCCTTTTTCTTTAGTTGAAAAAATTATTTATTATCTTTTCTTCATTGTGCTACAGCACTATTATAGGATACCCCAGTGGTATATCTGAACAACATTGTGAATGGGTATGTAGCCTATATTGTTGCTATAAGCATGATTGACGATGCTGAGAATAAGGCCTTGTTACACTTGGAAAGATTAGCTATGTTAAAGTTAATTACATATTTGAAGATTCATGTGGCCTCGAGCCTATAGTTATACATTCACGCACTTATACACATGGAATTTAGAAGGAGAAAATGTTTTTTTTTTAAATCCATGACTAAATGTCCTTCAACTTTAGCCTGTAATAATATTTGAAGTTTTGAACAATAACGTTTTTCAAATTCTTTCAATCCATACTACAAATTATCCATCATAGTGAATAAACATGTTTTATTGAGTTTTTCCAATGTTATTGCTTATAATATTTGAAGTGGGCCTTTTCAGTTCTCAAGCACTAATTATGTTAGGATTCATAATAGCATTAGGGGGTTATAATCTTCAAGTGGCTTTGTTGTCACATGTGAGTCTTGAGAGAAAAATTACTACAAGCCTTTGGAGTTGAGGTTTATTTGACGTTGAGGTATATTTGACAGACCTTGCCAAAAGAGCAATAGGGTTCTTCATTAGGTAGAAGAACTCCTATATATCCAAGACACTTGGTAGTTATATGCTCAAATAAATTTTAAATAATTGTCCATTCAAATGTATTCCTATCATTCACAACACATTCCTAATTTGGTTGTCATGGAAAAAATGTTGCTGAATAATTTGTTAACTACATATGTTGTGTGATGGTAGCGAACGACAATTTATAACAACAAAGGTACGAATTTCTCTTTTCTATTTTATTTGGGGTATTATCTTGTGTCTTTTGATTCCTTTTTTTCCTGTTGTTGGTGATGAAAGTTTGTTGATTATGTTATATGTGCATTCTTATTTTTTTCATTTAGAATTTTTTTTAAATTAAAGTTCTAATCGGTGCTAATTGTGTTAGTGAGTAACTTCTGAGTTCTTCTTTGTCAAAGGTTTGTTTAAGTCTGTTTTTTAATTTTTTAATTTACCTCATGTTAGTATGTTGCTTTGGTTTCTGTTTATGTATTGGTGCTTACTTAGTATTTAATTGTGCAATGACACAATGAATAAAAGGTAACCATTGCGTGGGAAAACAGCTGCATGTGCGGGGGTTTTCTGATACGTCTTGTACATGAGTTAGGTATCCCTTATACCCAATTTTAGTATATACTTTCTTTTGGCTGATAAAAAAAAGTCCGACTTTTGAGTTCAGTTTTTGCAAACTCTTCATAGAATAGTTTAAAATTATTTGTACGATAATTAAACAAAATAAAAACCTATAAATATATAATGTTGATTGAAATTATAAAGATATGGTGTACATTTTGAGTTGCAGGAGCTTCAAGGAAACTTCAAATATGCCTTATTGGTATTTTTGTTGTTTTAGTGAGGTTTGCAATAAAGGTTTGAGATTTTTTCTCTCTAAATTTTTGTGGTGTAGTTTAGGCATAATTGATTCTGGTGTTGATGTATTGTGTGTTTGGATTAGATTTAATTTTCTCATAATTAATTACAATTTCACGTTGAAAGCCAAAGTAATAAATAGTTATTTCCACTTTTTCAAATTTTCACCATGATTTTAGGACCATAATTGATTTTGATAACTATCCAAACATACTAAATTTACTAATTAGCACAGTTTCCTCTAATTATACATCTTGGTGTTTGATTTTATTTTTTAAAATTTTAAAGACTTTTTTTCAAAGGACTTTCACATAAATAAAACAACCTCAAGTCTAATATATTTGATAGGTTAAAGAATGATGGTATTTATAAAGTACGTGTGGACGTTATTCTTAAGTAATGCGAAACATATTTGTGTACAAGAACTTGATACATATAGGTTTATATTTACCTAAAGCAACTATAGTCCAAAAATATGTATTTAGCTTTTAATAATAATAGTATTTAGCATATTTATAATTTTAGTTGATGATGTTTTCTTTTTAAAATTTCACAATATAACTCAAATAGGAAAAAATAGATAAAAAATATTTTCTTTTCAAAAAAGTTGAAGAAATAAAGTTGGATGTTCTCACAATAAAAATAAAAAAATATAAAGGGGAAAAAAATGAAAAGATATTGAAAAAGAGAGAGTGCACAACTTTTTTTAATATAGGCAAAGAAGATATTTACTATAACATAGACTTGCAAGGTCATAAGAAATGGCCCAATCAGAAAAACAGATACAAGATAATTTCTAAATAAAACATATACCAGTAAAGAGTCCCTCATCCTCAACATTTTTCTAACTAACCATTCAATTCATACCGAGTACAATGTTGTTAATTATCATCTAGCATTTCACCCACCAAATGTTTAAAACAAATTAATCAGTTGCTATCTCCCTTACATTGCACAATCATCATGTAATTATCATCTTAGATATACTCTTTGTATCAGACCCCCGAAAAACCACAACAGCACAGTGCATAAAGTCAGAGAGAGTGCCCATTGTGTGTAAGTGAAACTGCAGGCTTGTTAATAAGAAAAAATGGTTAGGTGATGCTCATTAATGTATCTAAGAGAATATCAAGTATCATCAACATCGATAGCAAGAATCATGGTCTCATTCTGTTTACTTATTATACTATCTCTTTCGGTCTTGGAGCATAGAAATCACACGTAATGAAGCCATGGCAATGATACAAGAAATATGGGGCACACATCTAATTTTCATATAAATATCCGTTATCTATTTCTAATACGAGTTGGTCGTTAAATTACCATTGATCACACAAATAAAAGACAATGCAACAGTTATTTTCATGTATCACTTATGTTCTTCAAACTCCAAAGCCATAGGGAAGGAAAATCCCAATTGATTCCATATAGTTGAGATGAATAGATACACTTAAGTTAAAAATGAATTTATAATATCATTAAAAAGGAGATATTGTCAATGCTTGAAGTATATATATTAATTTAAGGAAGAACATCAATAATTATCAACATGTGAAGTCTTCGAGGGAGAGCACCAATAGTTAATTAACCTCACTAAAAAAGGAAAATTTAGAACGAGATAAAATGCATGCAAAAAAGCACATGAAATTTGAAAATGACTCCAAATGCTAAACTAGAAAATTGAAAAAACACAAGAACAATTGAACAATAATAATATTAAACCTCAATTACTAGCTAGAGTTGAGTCGAGGATGAAGGATAATATTCAAGGTGGCCAAATATTGCTTTGCGACAAGGGAGATGAGTGTTGTCCTATATTAAGCAAGGGTCACCTATATTAATGTAATTTTTTTAAAAATTAACTATGGCATAACGATTTATCCAAAAACTATAAAGTATCACGTAATGATTCAACTTGGATAACACTTTTCTAAAGATGTGTTATCCAACAACTCTGTGTGTGTGTGTTGTTTTGTTTTTAATCAATATATATGCTTTTATCTAATATTTAAAGTGTATTGTTTTTGCATATGTAATGTTGTTTTTACCCTTCTAATAACAAGCTCCTTCAGATGAGGTAATTGTCCAAATGGAAGTAACGAACAATAGTCACAATCACTAATACTAACAATTACTCAACCAAGAATTATGGGTTCAAATTCATCTCGAATTCTTTTTATTAACATTCTAATAAAATTAACAACTAAGTGAACTAACATTTCAATAAAATAAAAAAATTATCCAATCAATTTGGAAATCAAGCTTGTACCAGTAACTACTATAGAATTTGATGTGTTTTTCTTTAAATTTGTTGAAGGTTGCATGTTGTTAAGTACATTTGTTTTTACAATTTGGAATATTGTGGTCACTGTCCCACTCCAACACCAGTAACTACTATAGAATTTGATGTGCAGTTTTGTTGCGAACTCGGCAAGTGTACCGGTCGTATAAGTAATAAAGTGATAAAGTAGAGTTATCGTCCCACGAGGATTGTTTGGCCAATTAAATCATAAATTGTATCTCAAGGTTGGATGACAAAAGATTAAGAGAGATGTGGTGTTGTGCGAAGTGAATTAAAAGCTAAAAATAAACATAAAGCCTTATAAATAAAATAGATCACGGTTGCACCAAACGTAAGCTTATGTAGCTAGGGAACCCACATTCCATGTTCCTAACATTCTTACATCGATTGTTTGCAACATTCATCTACACTAGCTACTCAATCATGCATCCTCATTCATTAATAGTTAAGCCCTAATCCCTTAGTGACATTAACCCTTTAACCCTTTTCAACACCCTAATTCCTTAGTAGCATCTATTAGGTTAAGCATTAAGTGATGCACTAGAAAGATTGCAAGCTTACATCCCTATCCCTAGGTGATGTAAAACAAGTCATCACACTTGGTTCCAACACTAGAGCCCCAATATCCCTATTGTGAACCCTAGTTCTAAGCTCTAACCTAGATTGATCAGGTATACGCAAGAGATGAGAATGTTCAAGCAAAGTGTAGTAAAATAACATAGCATAAATGAACAATAACATTTAATCCATTCCAAATGAGATTTACATAGAGTATTTGCCCTAATTACAAGAGAAACTAGCCAAACCTAGAATGGATGGCCTTGGTACAACAAAAAGAAGCATGTTGCTGATATACAAAGAAGAAGAGGAAGGGAAGAGGGAAGAACCCTCTTCCCCTCAACCCAAGCCCTAGATCAGCTCCCAAGCTTTCTCAAACCCTTTTCCAAGTGATTTTCGTGCTCCAAATGTGTCCTTCAATGCTGAGGTTGAAGTATTTATAAGGGGAGGGTGAAAATTCACTTCTACCCCTTAACAACTTTAAAATTCTGCAACTGTCGAGCTTTGGCGCCTGGGGCGTGGAATTCACGCCTGGGGCGCCAAAATCCAAAGACTAACTGCCTTGGTCTTTAAATCTCACGCCTGGGACGTGGAATTCACGCCTGGGGCGCCATACCTTCTGCTCTGCATAATTCCTTGGCTAATTCACCTGCTAATCATTCAATCTTGACCAAAATACCTCATTAAAGCATATAAGTTACATTCACACCAATTGGAAGCTATTTATCATATAAAATGATGCATTTAACGATCTAATTAAGCTTGGAAAGCATCATGTGCTAGGCACATATTAAGTTTCTTTAAATTTGTTGAAGGTTGCATGTTGTTAAGTACATTTTTTTTACAATTTGGAATATTGTGATCACTGTCCCACTCCAACATAAGCTTAATCATTTCATTTTAAAAAATTTACTTTGTCAACCCCTAATTAATTACCTTACCATTGGAATTTTTAAATTTTTCTATTAATTATTTTAAAGTCATATTAAAGATGTTATTTATTTGGCTGAAAATATATCAAAATTAATTAAAATTTAAAATACTAAGTATGAAAAGTATTTAATAACAATATTGACTAATTATATTTTTGAGTCAATTTAATTTATCCATATTATATTTTAAGAATAAAATTATAAGATGAATTTTTTTAACAAAAAATTATAAGTTTACTTTTTTTTTAACAAAAAATTATAAGTTGACTATAACATTGTGTAACTACAAATGTCCAATTTATCTAAAATTTGATGTGCATGGGAATTTTTTTTTTCTATACCACTTTTATCTTTTACGAAAGATAATCATATTCGAACCACCAAATATAATTACTATGTGTAACAAAACTCATGTATATGAATATTGAATCAATGTCAAAATATTCAATGGTTAAATTAATGAAATTTCATTTATACCAACAGTCTCATGTAGGAAGTAACTTTATACCAAGAGATACATTTTTTTTTTGTGGAGTACCAAAAAATACTCTCTTGGAATAACTTGTCACTTCTTAAATTAGTATGTGTATACATGTGTTTCAAAGTTGTTGTGAATGTATATTTAACACTAAGGTGTTTAATTTAAAATATAATGAATATTTATTAAAATAAAATCAAGTTTGACTATTTAAAATTATTCTTAAACAGATAAAAGGTAAAAGGCACATTGAGTGAAAATTATATAATTTTCTATCTCATGAGTATATTATTATAACATTATAAAATAAACTAAAATATTAGTTTTTCCTTTGTTATACAATTTAAAGAAGTTAAATGGACATATTAAATAATATATATATGTATATATATATATATATATATATATCT
>PYAF01004639.1:74688-86211 GCA_007407185.1 Glycine tomentella
ATAACATGTAACAATACATATTTTGGGATACTAAAAACATTTTACAAACATTTCTTTTAATAAAATAATTTAATTAAAATTCTTAAATAAACTAAAAATGTGTTTACTAAATTAATATTATAAATGAAATTGAACAAACCAACCAGATTCAACACAATTGTTAATTTGTATTGATTCAATTGAAAATAACTATTAAAAAATATATAAACTTGAATCAAATCAATCCAGTCTTAATTGATTTTTTTATATTCACCAAAAAAGACGACAGCTAATTTATTTTTAATTACACGTGTATTGAGATTTCAAAATAATATTAACTAAAAAATATATACTGTATATTAATCAAGTGAAAATGGGGGCAATGTTCCATAAATAGCTAAAGACTTTTACTTGCATGACTAAAAGAAAAGGACTTTTTGTACGGAAAATGGCTAAAATTAATTTATAAAATTTAAATAATTTTTTGGGACATATAAAAAATATTTTTAAAAGTCTATTATAAGAGAAAAGACCAAATACAAGGAAAATGTGAAGCCATCAGCCTTTGTCTCCCGGCTTTCTCATAACACTCTCTGTTTCTCAACTTTCCTCCTTTTTTTCAAGTGATTCTTTTTTTACTGTTATCATTACATTTTAATGATCGAAAACTGTAATTACTGCACAACACATTATTTAACCCAACATTTTCAAATACAGAAATTTATACACTTGCATTTTTTTTCATTTTTTATGAAATTATTCATTATATGTTTCTCTCTCCACTTTTTTATCTCTCTTCCAAATCAGTAATTACTATTTTAATGAAATAGGTAATTATTACATAACATTTTTTGATTTTCAAGTAAATTCTATTTAACTGTTACCATTACATTTTAATGAAATTAGTAATTGTTACACAACACATTATTCAACCCAATATTTTTTAATAAAGAAATGTATACACTTACATTTTTTTCAATTTTTATTAAATTATTTATTATATCTTTCTCTTGACTTAAGGGAGTTCATATATAATACAATTTTGTGTTTAAGTAAACAGAAAAAATATGATTAAAAAAGTAAACTCTAATGAAGTTAAAAAAATTTCTTGATAAAGATTAATCATTCAATCACAAGCTCTATGTAATAAATTTATTGGTTTTTATAATAAATATCTTCAAAGTTATATTATTAATGATGTGATCTATAATTAAATGATAATATAAAATTTTTTTAGCACATAATTATTATACCCTTTAATATATATATATATATATATATCAAATTACATTGGTGTAATTTTTCTTAAAATTTATTGTTGGATTGAAAATTCTTTTTACATAAATCATATATATAAAATTTCATATTAATTTAAAATTATTGATTACCTCGTTCATATAAATTAAAATCAACGTAATATATACATTTCAAAATATATTAAAATATGAATTATTTGATTATTATTTTCTTTTTGTTCAACTTTGACAAAATATATATTTTTTAGTTTTTTTTTTTTGCTAATCATGATATTGGATCAAAGTATTCACCACCCGAAGCAATAACTAATATTTGTAGAACATCATGAGCATACACTAAAGGTGTGTATTTCCTTCCCAAGATAATTTATTACATATTCAATATAAGTATTCAAACCATGCATGTAATACTTGATTACACGAACACAAACAATACCATTTGTGTCCATCAATATGTTTTTGCTGACAATAATATTAGTATAAAATTATTTGTGCAAGTGGTAACTAATTTTTATTAGGACCCATAACACATATAAAATGAATATTTTTTTTCAAATAATTTTTTTATATCTAAAAATCAATCATGATTCAAAACTCTTAATTTACTGTGTTAAAAGACACAAGCCAATGTAACTTGTGTGTCAACTAATACTGACTCATCTTTCTTTGAAATTAAAAGATTTTTTTATTTATAAATGAAAAAAACGCGAAAATGAACGTAGCACAGAGCATGCAACTCGGAGCTAAATGATAGCTCACACCTCTAGTTACATATTTCACCCTCTCTCCCTCCCATTGTTACTTTTTTTTGTCTTTGTTAATTCGAAACACAAAATTAACCTTTGCAACGCTTAAGAGCTGGGCCCCACCCCCCCTTTCTTTCTCTCTCTGTATCTCATAATTTCTTATTCTCTCCTTAAAAATCCACTGTCTCTGTCTCAACACCAAAACAAAATCAGAGAAGACAAAGGGCAGAAGGGCTTGTTCCCTTTCAACTCTCTCTGTCTCTTCTTCACCACCATCTCTCTCTCTCTCTCTTTCTCCTGAGAGGAGAGAACAACAAAAACTCTCAAAACACACACACACACACATTCTCTCGTATGATGGCGAGAACAATCTCCAAAAACAACGATGAAACAGCAGCGAAAGAAGAGGGTGAGGTGAAAGATGGCGTAAGGAAGGGGCCATGGACCCCAGAAGAAGACGCGATCCTGATGGAGTACGTGACGAAGCACGGCGAAGGGAATTGGAACTCCGTGCAGAAGAATTCTGGTTTGTTAAGGTGCGGCAAAAGTTGCAGACTCAGATGGGCCAATCATCTAAGGCCTAATCTCAAGAAAGGTGCATTCTCTCCAGAAGAAGAACAAGTCATAATAGACCTTCATTCCAAGCTTGGAAACAAATGGGCACGAATGGCAGCACAGGTATATATATATATATATATATATATGTATATTTAACCATGCTTACATGTTCATGTCATTGTTTCTCTTCTGTGTTTGTGGTTTTTAGTGCATGCAATCATTTTTTATTTTTATTTTTATTTTTTTGGGGTTTTGGAAGTGAACTTCCATTGGCTTTTTTCCATCTGTGATGTAACCGTGTTGTCCTGGGGCCTGGATAATATTTTTTTTTTACCACCTCGCTGTTGAGACGATGCAGTGTGTTGGAAACGCGGTGAATCACATTGAAAAAATCATGGTAGCCTTAAAGTTATTTTTGGTGCGATGGAAAATCAAGGTGGATCACCATGGTTTTTTGGTCCTCGCTGGCAATCCAAACACACTTATTAAAAAAAACTTATTTTTTGATATAGCGTGTGTTGGGAACGCGATGTATCACGTTGAAAAAACCATGGTAACCTTAGTGCTAATTTCTGGTGCGATGGAAAATCATGACAGGTCACCGTGGTTTTTTGTTCCTGGTTGCCAATCCAAACACATTTATTGAAAATAAAAACATGTTTTATGATGTAGCGTGTTGGAAATACGGCGTATCACGTTGAAAAAATCATGATAGTCTAAAAGTTATTTTTTGGTATGATGAAAAATCGTGATGAATTATCGTCATTTTTGAGTCCTTACCATCCATCCAAACACATTTATACATGTTTTATGTTTCTAGCCTCTTTTTCTATTTTTCAATTTCCTGATTTGGATCTGGATTAAGATCTGCTAATTAAATTGGATTTGATAGCAATCCAGGAAACAAGGAAGGGGAAGAAGGGAATTCATAACCCTTAGTCTGTTCTGTGTTTATCTATTTTTGCTGTGCAACATTTTTTTACATGGTTTAGTTTCCTCCAATTTTTTAATTGATAAAAACATTAAATGTTGAAGCTTTTTGTCATCAATAAAGAGAATCTCGCTTTCATGCCTTTTACACTTCAATGGAGTTTCTTTCAGCCCCCATTTCCCTTTCGGTTTTAATTAATTACAGTTTTGTGCATATCGTCAGATTTTGGATTTTCTATGAGCTGACCTAAGTCTTTTTGTCTGAATATATCAATTTGGCACACTCCATAAGGACCCACCCACCTTAATGTTTTCTTTTTTCGAGACCAAAGATATTCTCAACTTTATACCTTTACGTGATTTGGTTCCTATGAATTGTTTCTCTCACCATCCTTAAAATGTTTTTTCTGTTTTCAGTTACCTGGTAGGACCGACAATGAAATAAAGAACTTTTGGAACACCAGAATAAAAAGGCGTCAGAGAGCAGGGTTACCCATTTATCCTCCTGAAGTTCATGCAGAAGCCAATGCTTACCATCTACAACACCACCGCTACTTGGAACAACAACAACAACAACAACCACCTCATTCATCTTCATCATTTTCTCTTCTCCTATCTTCATGTTACCCCAAAAAGCTCAATGATCCAAACCAAACCCATCACCATTCCAATGCAAATCCAATGCAAAACCAACCTGATCATTCTGCCAACCGTTACATCAATCCAAGCCAGCAATTCAAGTTTTCCAATGAAAACAGTACTGGAAACAACGGAAACTTTGCTTTTCCAATGTCTCCTCTTTCTCCATATGGATCATCTTCCTCCACCCTTCTTAACCACAGTTTTGGTGGTGATCATGGTGGCTTCATAGCTGGATCTCCCTATGAACAACCCTTTCCTTTGGTGCAAGGCTCCACCACTGACATCTCTTCCAACCAAACTCCAACCCCTGCTTCATCCAATGCTAGTGGGGTTGATGGCTTGATGGGAGCTTCAAGCATGGTTAATAATAACAATGATTACTATGAAGTTGCACCATTGTCTCCTCATCAAGGAAACAGTGGCCTGTTGGATGCTCTAGTGATGGAGGCTCAGGGACTTTATCACAATGAGAACTCAAAGAGTGAGGAGGACTTAAACTTAGCTGGGAAGTTGTCTTGTAAGAGAAAGAACATGGAATATGCAGAGGAGGGAGGCACTGTACTAGCTGGGGTGTCAGCCATGAAGAAGAACAGTGGCAACAGTAGTAATGAAAGCCAGAGGGATGATGATATTAGCTCCTCTCAATTGTCAAAAGGTGAAACCTTTTCACTCTTTTTGTTTGATAAATTTGATTTCTCTCTTTTACTCCTTGCAATTATGTATATTTGGTTTGAAAATGCTAATAACATATTATTTGTTATTTGCACAATTTTATTTGAAATCATCAAGTTTCGTTTCTTATTCAATTGGTCTCAGTCATAATTTTGTATTTTTCAACGAAACCTATATAACATGGTGTGTTAAGAAGAGTGTTTTAGAAAATATATATTAACATTTTTGGTTTAAATATGTTAAGTAACTTTTGTTTGTATTTCTGTAAAAAAAAATGGGTTTTGATTCTGTAGGATTTATTGTCACTTGTTTTGGTTTCTACCATGAATTCATTGTTAGTAACATTTTTTACATCCTTCTGAATGTAACAATTTTGTTTTTTATATCCAATTCCTGTAAATATAATAAATTTTATTTTTAATCCTTACAAATATAGTGTTTTTTTATTTTAATTTATGTCATTACATCTCTATAAAATATAGTAAATTTTATTTTTAGTCTCTGTTGTAAGTTTAGTTTTTTATTTAATGATATTTATTTATAATTTTATAAATTTTAATAAATTTGATTCATTAGTAAATTATTAATGCGCTAAATACAATGGATTATTGAAGTGTAAAAAGCATATATATGTTCCCTTAATTTGCATCAAAATTTTGCATGCTTGGGTATATGATAATTCCCTAAACTCGTGAAAATTTTGATGCATAATACAGGGAAGAAACAAATTGGCGAGGACCCGTTGGAAGAGATGAATGGGATGGACGATGACTTGGTTAGCCTACTCAACCAATTTCCCTTAGAAATGCCAATGCCTGAGTGGTACCGTAGAGGAGAAAATCAGTCATTGGGACTTGAAAATCAGCCCAAAGCTTCATCACCAGACCCCGCTGATCAAGAACATGCTTGGACTCTCGGAACTTGCTGGAACAACATGCCTCGCATATGCTAAATATTGCTTCTAGACAACAACAACAAAAATCATGTGTTCTGTAATAATGATTACAGAACGAAAAGTTCATCATAGTGATCCAAGATTCCAAGTAGATGGAAATTAAACTCATGTGGTATGTGTTAGAATTTAGAGATGTTGACTTAGCTATAGCTAGGGTGATCAAATTCAAAGCAAGGCACACCAGCCATATTTCATATATTCCTCCCCTACGCCCCTTATACAAATGGCTTGGTGTAGAAGTTAGACTTTTCGGATTCAAGTGTTTTTCATTTGTAGTTAAATTTAGTGGTTTTGTGCTATTAGAAAGATAGTGCAAATTTGAAGCTTGCTCTCGTTGCAGCTCGTTTAGCATCCTAATTGGAATGCTTTGTGTACATATTATGATATCATGAATTGCCCGATGCTTATTAGAATTTAGACTTTCGAAAACCAAGTTTGCTAAAACTATAACAGATTCACAGTAGTGTATTCTGTTTCCGCGAGCCAACTTTGCAATTAATTTTAGTTAATTAGGTATCGGAATATGTTTATTTTTCACCTAAGATTTTATGCTCCCCATGCACCCGTTAATAATGGATAAATTATTTGTTAATTAGTAACCGTCGTATTCCTAGCTTTAATGTAATAGTAACCTATTCCTAGGTTGATAATTAACTGATTTTTAACTAATAATTTACACATCATTAGCAGGTATGCGAGAAGTTGAAAATCTCACGCGTAGCAAAAATAGAATTGTTTCCTTTTATTTGCTAGATTGGATAGGACTTCTAAAGAGCATCTTAAATTAAATGGAAGAATTCAATTTGTGTATTTTCCTCCTTTTCAGTAGTAGTATCGCAAAAGAAGAAAAAAAATAATCTTTTTTAGTAGGTCGCTTGTCAGTGTTACTCTATAAGATTTTAAAAATGTTTACTATATTTTTTACTCTTTTATAGTTCTTAATATGTTTTTAAATAGTGGATCTCATTATATTTCTTCCCACACACAAAAATCCTATTTTAACATGAAAAATTGTTTATTTTTTTATGGTTAAACAACTTTAGTTATAGTTGCCTACATGAGAAGCTTCTATAAGAAGTCATTTGGTCCAATAACCTTCTCAAGTTAATAGCTTAAAATTTAACCAACATAACCTAATGAGGTCAAATTAACAATTTTCATTATTCTTATTCAGGGCTGAAATAATTTAATTTGATTTTTGAATAATAGTAATAATAATAATAATATATTATTATTATTATTATAATTATTAAATAAAGGAGATTATCAATCTTAATTAATATCTAAATTTATTTTTTCAAAATTTTATAATTAATTTCTCATTTATTGACTAAAACATAAATACCTAAGGACAGAGTTATTTAATTTATACTAAATGACTTTTGCATTTTGCAGACTTTTAAAATATTAAAATATTAGGCTAATTAAAAAGTATTAGTTGTAAAAAAATATTATATATTTAATGAGAATATAACAATATATTTTGAAAAATATTTAAAATTATTAATAAAATAAATGATAGAGTTAATTTAAAAAAAATCATTGAAATTTTAAAAGAGGAAATGTATAAATGATACACTTATGAATTTTCAAATGTGTGAAATCTAATTAAATGTATTGAAAAAATTATTCAGTTCAGAATTTAAAGATTTAATGCAAAAAAAAAATTAATATTTTTAATCTAAGGAGACACTGAAATTACTAAAACAAACGTAAAGGAATTGACAACAAAAACTATTTATTTGATATTTAATTTAAAAATTGGTCATAATATAAAACAAAGTCTTATATAAGTTGAAATTTTCACTATAAGTGCTTAATTAAGAAGTTATAAATAAGTGTTTTCATGTAAGAACTTAATTATGCAAAAAAAAAGGGTTAAACTGATTTTATGTAATATATAAGTTGTTTCTATAAATTATTCTCGATAGCTTACTAAAATAAGTTCAAAATAAATTATAAAATTATATTATACATTAATTATTTTCATGAATTCATACATAAGAATTAATGTGATAAAATAATATAAATAAACTATATATAAATAATTCTTCCACATCTTTTTTACTCAAACCAGAAAAGGACTTCTTGCGTTCCACATTATTGGATATCGAGTAATCATACAACAATCGAGATAGAAAAAAAAAAGAGAAAATGGAAGACGAAAATAATATATAGAGTTTACCCTGGTTCACCCAATGTAGATTACGTCCAACTATTCACTATATTTTCTTACTCACTCGTACAATTACACTCATATTACAAGAAAATATATAGGTCTAGAAACTCTAAGCATCGTAGCTATTTATGAGCCCAAGCCCAAACTACAAATAATAAAACACAATACCAACAATAATACTAGGTCTCAAAAAAGTTTCGAAGATGTCGCCCCTTAACTCCTGTCGGGGAGACTCTCCTAGGCCCTCACCCGCTCAACGGAGAGTATGAGCCATACCCAACACACTCCATGAGCGGGGTCTCCGTGCATATCCACTAAGGGTACAATATGAGTTTAATCCAACACACATAACATAAGTACATCACCTAAAATAAAATAAAATAAAATGAAGAGAGAAGAAATGTTAGTAATATATTTTTAACACTTTTAAAAATTTGTTAAAATTTATTAAAAAATATGTATGTCACATTTCTTATCTAATAAATTTCTCTTTTATTTTTATAATTTTTAATAAATTCTAATAAACGATAAATAATTTATAGTAGAAAAAAATTATGATAATATCAAATATAAAATAATCTTATAAAAAACGATAATTAATCTTTGTTAAAGATGATAACAGATACGGCCACAAAAGGTATGTTGATTACAATACTCCTAATTAAATTAAAATTATCTTCACCTAAAAAAATCTGTATATCTACGTGGTTGAATTCCATCAGTAATTACATAAATGATAATGATTTGTGTGAATTTGATATATTTTATAATCAACCAGTAAAATCAAGTTTAATTTTATTAATATTTTTTTTGGACAACAAAGAAATTATTATATTAATATGAGACTGAATTTGATTCAAGAGATATGAAACTGCAGTCATAAATCATACATAAGTTCAAATTACATAAAAGCTACAGGGAGTAGTATATATATCCCTTTTCTGACTCTGAATCTGTTTGATGCATCAAATTACCAAACGACAAACAAAATAACATGCTGTGCTACAACTCCTCTTTTATTATTATTATTATACTTCTAAACAACGTTAAAAGAGTACGGTAACAGATTATTCTTTTTTGACAGATCGTAATTATTTATATTATATAACGAGAATAGTATTGAAGTGAGAGAAAAAAAAAACAAAAGTAGTTCCACTTAAAATTAAACTAAGATATTTTAGTACGTGGTACACTCAATATTATATATTTAGAAATAAAATATTAAATTAAAATTAATAAATATGTCAATTTAAATGTGGCATATTAGTTTTAGGACAAAAAAATTATGCACATAAACATGTGTTTAGAAAATATCTTAAACAAAAACTAATATATACATCAATATATAATAAAAAATTATTATAATGTAAAAAATTTACCACAAAAAATATAATAACAAAATAGAAATGCGATAATGAGAATAGTTTTTATTTTGTAAAAAAAAAAGACAAGAATAGTTTATTTAATACAATGATAAGAATAAAAAAGAAAACGGTCTCGAAAACGAATACAATCCGCGTTGGATTCTCGTGATATTTCATTATGAGAGTAGATATTGTGACGTTTAGCGATACAGAATAATAATACATGCAGTAAAGTTAGATATAAGAAGTGCAGAAATTTATGAAAATTCATCATGATTAATCCACTTTTAGATATTGTCTGTTTGTACTTTCGGTGCCCTTATTCCTTCAGGCCAAATTCAGGGATGAAGGTATTGCAAATGACAACTACTTTATCCCCGTTGAGTGCTAAATAAAGTGGTTTATCTTATATATGCCAAAATTGGAGTTCCTAGGATATTAGTAATTTCTTCATATCGAGTTTTTGCTTCAATTATCCTAACTGTACTATATATATTTGGTTAAAAAATAAATTATCCAAACCACTAGCTAGATGCATGTGGAAAATTAAGTTTTATAAGAACATATATAGTATATATTTGAAAGAACTTACGGGAAAATATCATTTAAACTCATGAAAATAATTTATACTTTGATAAGCCTTTTCAATTTATTTCAATGAATTTTTTTTGGTGTAGTTTATTAAAATAAATTTTCTTAACTTATTTTCATAAATTTTGTGACCAATTTTTATTATATAAACCTTGAAACAAAGACGTGTTAAGTGAATATATATTGAATTAAATTATTCACTCAAATACATTTTAAATAGATTTTTTTTTTGTGGTTAAGGAATTCCCCTCCATAATGCTTCCAAGTAGATACAGGATAATGTATTGTTGTGGGGTGTCGGGGGACTTTTTTCTGCTTAATATATGGGTGTGGGGGACTTTGAAACATGACCCATGCTACTCTTTCATTTTATTTTATGTACATAATATGGATATGGATCTTTAAATTAAACTTGGTCTGCATAAAATAGTAAAATACTAATTGCACTTTCAAATCACGTAGATTGCATGAGTGAAACAGTGCTTTCCATACTTTGTCCATAACATGTGCAAAAACCTAAGGAAATTACTTAAATTCCGTTCATGCATCCACTTTTTAAGCTAATGATGCTCTCCACATGTAGCCCTCGTGTTCCAAAGAATACGATATTCTTTTTCTTTTCGTAAATTCTCATGTGTTTTACCCTTTTTCCTGAAGAGTTTTCTTTCAGAATTCACATTATTGCTAGATGTGTCACGATTAAATCTTCCTTCCCCTCCTCTCCTGTGTGTGTATATATATATATATATATATATATATATATATATATATATATTAAATTTTAATAAATATTTAATTAAAATTTAATGATAATATAAATATTCAATCATATATTTTCATAGATCATAAGATTACACTTTACATTTAATATGAAAAATATTTTAATAATTTGACTGGTAAATTATAAGTTATTAACTAATATCAGTGAATAAATTCAGCAGATTGATCCTAAAAAAAACTATGGCTATATTTTTTTTATAAATTTTAAAAAGTATTTGATATTTTATTAAATAAATTCATATAATATACTTTTTAAAATACAAATAAATAATGTCAACATAAAGGTTTACATAACTACAAATATCGATCGAAACTTCATGTGCATGATTATTGAAATAATATATTCAATGCGATTAAGTTATTAAGGTTTAATATATATATATATATATATATATATATATATATATATATAAAGTTATTGAATTGAGTAACTCTTTGAATAACTAAGTTGACACTATATGTGTTTTGTGTTGGGGGCTGTGGCCCTTGGATGTATGTTTTAAAAGTTCATTTCATATAAACTATATGTATATAATTTGAAATATAATAATAATAATAACTTAATTCACATATGTGCACATGTGTTATTAGAAAACATCTCATATATAAACCATATATATAAAATTTAACATTATAATGTTTGGTCTTTGTCCTATATCATACTTTTGTATTTGTTTTTCTCAAGTTTTTTTAATATTTTTTAATTTATAAAAATAAAATTTTAATGAAATAGAAAAGGGAGAAAAGTATATTCTAGATTGGGTCAGTTATTGTCACATCAATATGTTAGATGTATTTTGGATGAATATTTAATTTTTTCTATGTTTTATTTATTTATTATTTGAGTTCAATTATGATGAGACTATAAATG
>PYAF01004639.1:86311-108991 GCA_007407185.1 Glycine tomentella
ATATTTATGAGAATGAAAAATATATTTTAGAAAGAAAAAATAATGTTATGAACAATTGCTCTAGTATATGAAATATATATATATATATATATATCCTTAATTTGTAAATTAATATTTTATAGAATAAAAAATTATATAATTAATACGTTGTTTATTTTGCATGCAGATTAATAAATTTATTTGTTTATGGTTATGTATTTTATGATGTATATATTTATTATTATTATTATTATTATTATTATATATATATATATATATGAAGATTTATTTATTATATAATATGTACATATATTATATTATATTATATTATTTATCAAAGAAGCTCGTCAACAATCAAAATAATAGCTAGTTTGACAATTGAGTTAGCTCAATCAACGGTCAAAATAGTCTCATCATAATATGTTTAAAAAAAAAAGCCATTTAAATTTTCAGTTTTGAAAGTGTTTGGATCAGTTGAATCAATCCGTCAACAATTTTTTTAGTATATGTCTATTCTGACACAAAAATAATTTTAACTCTTATGCTGTTCCATTTTATTCTTTTTACTTTGGCCGGGGATGAGATATTTTGTAATTAGGTTTAATTTAACTATAAAAGTTAATTCTTTAGTCAATGTGTTACTTTATAGTTTTTACCTATACTCAAAATAACTGGAATGAGATTCAAACAATTTTGGTGGTTAGTTCGACAAGTATTTACTACATACAACTTAGGTTATGTTTGATTTTTCGTTTTGGGTGCTTTCAATTTAGTTTGGAAAGTAAATTCAATTTTATAATATGTTTGGTTACTTTTAAAATAATGATTTTATATTAAAATTTTCTTTAAAAATTCAGTTTTATAAAATAAGACTTGAATAATTAGTTTTATAAACTTAAATTTAATTCAAACTTATCGGGAAATAACTGGTGGAGACCCCTTTTCCTGTGGGAAGAAGCGAGTTTGGCTGAATTATGTATGTTTTTTTTATCAATAAAGATTATTTGTTAGTATGGTTAGTTTTCAATAATGAGAAAATTTGAATTGATCATCTTTTTTTCTTTTTCCTTGTTTAGACCAATCTTATGTCTTTTACTGAATTATGTATTATGATACAACATATTCAGCTAAGGGAGGAGGAACCAGACATTTGGGAATGGAAGATTTCTGGCATGGAAGGTTCACAGTGGACATACAAGAAAGTCAACAAGTCTCACCAAACAGAAAATCACACACCTGATGGGATGTCTATGAAGAAGCTTTGGATGACTGAAGTACCTTCCAAAGTTGTCGTGGAGGATCGATGGTGTTTGATAGGTTACCAACATGTGAAAAATTGCATGGAAGAGGTGTTATGACTATCAACCTGGAAACCTCGTGTTCCCTGTGCCAACAAGTTGAATCTTGTAATCATCTGTTTTTGCCGTGCCCCATTATATTTCAAATATGGTGCAAGACATCAAACTTATTTATGAGCAATTGGCTATTTTGTGAGGGGAAACAAAATGAAGAGATGAAAGCATTTGTTCTGGTTTACCACTTGCTGGTGCATATGGAACATGAGGAACATAATCGTTTTCCGCGAAGGACAAGTGGATATTGGAGGAACTTTGGCTGCAATTAAAGCAATCTCGTGGCAGTGGTTGTCTCTTCTATCTTGGTGTATCAACCCCATACAGTGTTTATCAGTTTTTAATTTGTAGTTAGATCACACCTTTTCTTTTGTCTGGGTCATATTAGAGAAGAGATTGAAGATTGGTTTTTTGGGTCTGTATATGGGGATTCCTTTTGGTATGTACATTTACTATCTATTAATATAAGTATATTTGGCTTCCAAAAAAAAAACTTATCGGGAAATAAATTTTTTAACATTCGTTGTAAGCAGAAACACAGAATTTACTTGCACTAGTTAATGCAAGAAATTCAAATTCTCCTTCACACAAATCAAATAATTATTACATAAATTCTCTCTTCATGAAGAAAAAAAAAAGACTGAAATACGGAGAGGAGATGAAATATATTGAGCAAAAATATCACTGCAACTTGATCAAACATATATATATATATATATATATATAGACACACACACTTAAGCCTTATTAACTTGAACAACTACTTTTCCAATATTAGAGCTGGAAAATAAGGAGTTCAAGCTATCCAAAAAGCTCTCAATTCCGATGTTTATTTTAGTCTTGGGCTTAAGCCTCCCTTCTTTTATGTGGCCCTCCATCTTTTTTGCAAACTCTCCAAAACGATCAAAATGTGTATTCAGCAAAAAACCTTCCATCCTTACTTCCTTGCCGACCATATTCAGAAGATTCCTGACTCCTTCTCTTTCTAACCAAGCCTGCACCACGAGGTTGCTTATTGTAAAATCGAAACATATGTATATATGTATAGAAGGTAAATTCTTAGAGTGAACCATATGCAATATACTCGAAGCTTTAACATGCAATTGGGCCTAATATATATTTGCCTGTAAAATTAAATATGTTTTGGACTAATATTTTATTACCTTAGCCTAACGCAATGCAAGTCATAAGGATCTAGGTATAATATGGACTTTAGTAACTACATGAGACATTAGTCCAATATTTTCATCCCCTTGAATTATCATGCCCTAAGGTTAGGACAAAATTTAAGTATAAGATATCTAGGTAAAACACCCAATATAATGTGGACAAACCCACCACACAACACATATATGTATAATGAACTCTACCAGTTGACTCAGTTCATCACCTGGTTATATTGAGATATCATCCCGCAAAGTGGTATCCTGGCAAACCTGTTGACATGATTCAGTACAGATTCAAGCATTTTCCCGCCAACATTGTCAAAGTAAACATCAATACCATTAGGGAAGAACCTGCAAAATTGAAAGTTAATTGTGAACTGTCATACATTTTCTTAACTCCATACAATTGAAATATATGATGATTTCCAAATTAATTGGTACAAATTAGGGGAAGGGATATATGTCCATTACTTGCTTAGAACTGCATCAAGGTCCTCTTCGTTTTTGTAGTTGAATCCATCATCATACCCAAATTCCTCTTTGATTAGCCTCACCTAAGAAATCCATTCATCATATTTCAAAAATACAAACAAGTTTAGCCAGGAAATAATAATAAGAAAAGTATAAATTGACAGCAATAAGAATATTTAAGTTGAATATGTCAGTAATTAATTATATAAAACAAATTAACGACTAACATTTTTCAATATATAAAAAAAAAATCAGTAAATTTCATTAGTACTTTATTTCAATTTTTTGATTAGGATCGGTATTGTAAAATTTCACCCACTCAAGAATATAAATTAAAAAATTTAAAGATATTACTTTTTCATCTGATCCATTGCTTCCGATGACTCTACAATCTCTGATCTTAGCCAACTGACCAGCAATCATTCCTACACCACCGGAAGCTGCAGATATGAACACATTTGAGCCAGGTTTGGGGTCTGCCAGAACCTCTATCCCCAACCATGCTGCAAACCCAGGCACTCCTGCAATTCAGCAACTTATTATATATACACCACAATAGATATCTTTGTATAAGCAAAAAATGGTCACATGCATTAATTTGATTTATGCATGCCTTGGATATTTCTCATACCCAAATAAAATGTTAGATCATAGAAAATCCATTAAGTAACTTAATTACCTAGAGTGCTTAGATAATCCGGCAATGAAATCCCACTGGCAGCATCAATTTTTCTAACGATCTCACTGGAGGGCATCACACAATACTCAGCAGCAGGAAAATTTGCACCCAAAACGATATCTCCCTCGTTGTATTCACTGTCATTTGATCGCTTTACTCTTCCAATCCCATATATTGTGATCACCTGTAACATATATGATTTCCATTACCAAAAATCAAAAACAGTTATATATATATATATATATATATATATATATATATATAGAGAGAGAGAGAGAGAGAGAGAGAGAGAGAGAGACATATACCACACCACCTTCGTCGTTATGAATTACAGAAGTAACAAATATAATTATTATATTTTCATTTTCAATAAAAAATTCATCATGAAATTAGGTCTTCTACCTGATTGAGTTCAAACTGCGGAAAATAAAGGCCATCTAAGGTTCCATTTAATCTTCCGCGAAGATATGGATCTATAGAGAAAAGCAGCATCTCAATGGCAACATGGCCATCAGGGATTGATTCAGGTGCAATCGACAGACGAACTTTGCGGAGTTTCAGATGATCGGCGGTTGGAATACCGTGTGGTGCATAAGATACCAAGTACCATTCTTTGCTTTCCACCACCCCCATTTCCTCTTCCACAACCAAGCTTCTCACCTCTTCATTCATTCTTCTGAATGTGATGCACACTCTCTCTCTCTCTCTCTCTCTCTCTCTCTTTCTTTTCTATTGCTTAAGGAAACATACACTCTCTGATTATGCCATTCAGGTATGGGCACAAGCTCCTTTTATAATGAAATATGATTCTCACGTACGCTCATACAAGATTGGTCCCTCTCCTCGAGGCTTTATGACGGGAACGGAGTATTCTTTTTTTATTATTACTATTTGGAGATGAATTTTAAAATTTTAACCAAAAGATATAATTAAGGTATATTTATTTTTTACGATTTCAGAATAATTTTTTTAAATATATAACTTTAAATTTGAAATGTAATTTTTTTAAAATATTATGACTTGAAAGTCAAACATTTTTATATTTTTTTTAAAAGAAAATGGTAAAATTTGTTTTTTTTAATTGTTAAAAAATAATAATTTAATTTTTTAATAAATAAATGTAAAAAAATATAGAAAATACATTAAATAAAATAGTATATTAAAAATTAAATATAACAAAGAAAATATTAAATAAAATCATAAAAAAATTAAAAAAATATAATAAATAAAAATTCTAAAGTATTTTTTGACTAATCTTTTCATATCACAGATGAAGATTGATTTAAAAATAATTAATAATGTTAAATGATATTTTATATCGAAGACTAAAACATAATTGAAAAATAATTAATATTTTTTTAATTTAAATATTTACAAAAAAAATATATTTTAATTATTTTAATTTGATTTAATATCTGGATATATTTTTAATATGTTTTTATTTAATATATTCTATATATTTATTTAATATTTTCTTAAATTTTGATATATCTAAATTTTGAATATATTATTTTATTCAATATGTCTTCTATATTTATTTATTAAATAATTAAATTACAAAAATTATTTACAATTTAAAAAATACCACTTTTAATAATAAAAAATTACCATTTAAAAAAAATTTCATGACTTCAAAGTCATAAATAAAAATTCTCACCCACAAACTTAGCATGTTATCTTGTTAAGTGACACCTATTGGGTACTATAATTATAAATAGGGTGCAAGTTTGATATTGTTTCAAAAAAATAATATATAATTATAGCTAATACCATGTATATCATAATTGTACGTATCTTGTATAATAATAGAAATTTATATTTAAAAATGAAAAATAAATATAGCCAATAACTAGAAAAATGCAAATATTTTTATTGATAATAACGAAAATTAGCAACCGATTCAGCAACGGAATTATTTTTGAGAATGATAAAACGTAGCCACGGAATTAGAAATGTAAAAGCTGTCTATACGAATTTCTAATTTAAAAATGTAATATGTCATTTATAACTTAGCGACTGACAACATCAGTCCTTAAAATAAAATTGTTGCAGCATCAAAAATAATTTCAGTCGCTAAATTGAATTAAACAAATCATTTACCAACCGAATCCTTTCAGTTGCTAAAAGTAAGACAATTGAAAAGAGCGACTTTCAGTGTTGTGTGCGACTGAAAAATTGCCATATCTAATAATCAATCGATTGTAGCTAAGTTTGGGGTTGTGCAACTTATTTTCATCCGTTGCTCAGTGTATTAGCAACTGTATGGCTGATATAGCGACTGAAAATGTCAGTCTTGGATTTTTTTCGTTAGTGAACCAAAAAACATAAATAGATAAAGGTTTTTTAATTAATTAGTGCATAACTAAGAATAATAATATTATGTGATTAACTTACTAAAATCGTCGTTTTATGATGTGATATATATATATATATATATATATATATATATATATATTATATTTAAAGTATATATTATAAATCAACCCTTTAAAGAAGATAGATCAGTACAATTTATATTATTATCATATATACCATATATTGATATGTTTATTGATAATAACCAAAAAAGTCTCCTTGTAACTAATGGTTTTTTTACACTTAATAAGTTGGTTATTTGTTTAAGATTTATTTTGATCCCTTACTTTTTAAAAAATATTTTAGTTTATAAATATATAAAAAAAAATTTTAAAATTAAGTCTAATATTACCAGTTATCAGTGCGATATTTTTTATCTATAGGAAGTTTATAACAACTCATACCATGTGCAATCAACTAAACCTTAATTATGTATTTTTTATTATATTTTAGATAAATAAAGTGATGAGATATGTAAAGTGATAATAGGGAAAATATTTAAATAAATTAAATAAATATTAATTGAAGAATTATAAATTTTTTTTACCTTACATTAATAATATAATTAAAAATTAAATTATATAAAAAAATACAATAAGTAGAAAAGAAAAACTTAGAAAATATAATAATTTACTTTTTATCATAACTGGTGATTTGTTTCTCCACATGCTGCTGCCCTTATGGCTGCCAGCTGGCTAGATTTAACTCAATTCAGATTTGACTTTATATATAATTTGATTTGGTTTTAATAAATTATTTTAATATTTTTCTGAAATTAATTTTATCACGATATAGCCCAAACAGGTTTAATTTTAAGTAGAGATGGCAAACGGGCCGGTCCGCAAAAAAAGGGGCGGGCAGGCCCGGCCCACTTTTGCAAAGTGGGCTGGAAATGTTAATCTGCCCCGCTTTAATGCGGGCTAGCGGGTTAGCGGGCCAGTCCGCATAAAAAAATAAAATAAAAAATAAAAAGTTAATTTTAAAAATAAATACAAAAAAATATTAAAAAATACAAATATGATAATTAAAAAAATACAAAATTAAATAAAAATAAATAATTTAAAATTAATGTTAAATAAATGATGTCATGTGATAATTCACAAAATTACACAATTTGTAAATGGAATTTACGGATGTAAACTGTCCAAAGTGTAATATGTTAGTAATGAAAGACTATTTGAAAATATCATTATCATAAATATTTTAATATTAAAACTTAAAAGTTAACTATGAGAGTGCAAAAGAGTATAAATTAAAAAAATATACCTATTTCAAAATATGTTAAATATATCTATTTAATTTTAATATTTAATATTTTAAATAATATTGGTCCAGCATGCTGGTCCGCCCCACCCCGTATTTGGCCCGCAATTTTGCGGGCTGGACTGGTCCGCCCCATTTTTAATTTGCGGATTGGTATTATTAATCCAGTCATCATTTTTTTGTAGGCTACACGAACTGGTCCAACAGACCAAGCTCATTTTGCCAACACTAATTCTAAGTCACCTAACTAGCCCAATTTGATGCTAGCTTGCACAGGACCACCAAATAGTCCTGGGCAGGTAATTAAGCAGGGCTTCGTATCAACAAATTCAAAAGATGATGACGAAGAATCTTTAAAAAGGAAATAAATAGCTGTACGAGTAACAATTAATGATAACCATAAAAAAAAAAATGCACTACGAGATTACAACCTTTTATTTGAGTTTTTTTTTTTAAAAACGCGGAAATTGACCAGATTAAGTCGGAAAAAAAATCCAAACGGTCAAACAAAATAACAAAGAAAAAGGTCGAGCAAGGATTTATTTTCAGTAATACATTTTTTAGAAACTTAATTGAAAATTGAATCAATAAAAACGTAGAGTAATAGTTCAATTATTTTATTTACTTATTCAAAAAAAAGATATTTGTGTATTTGATGGTTTAGTTAAAGTTAAACGTGGTAACTAGCTTGATCCGTTGAACTGACTCAATACACATTTCAGAATTTATTAATTCCTCTAAAGTCAGGAAAATTTTGAAGTGAGATCTACGGAGAGAAAGAGGATCTGGGGGACACGTGGCCGTCGGGGATTGAATCAGAGTATAGTGAGCCGTGAGGGGAATATGCAGCTAAGTACGCTTCCCATGCTTACTAATAAAAACATTAACAGTTGAAGGGCGTAACCAGAAAAGAAAAAGCGCTAGAAGGAGGGCTTGAACCTCCGACCTTGTGGTTAACAGCCACACGCTCTAACCAACTGAGCTATTCCAGCAGATGCCAATTTTATTTATTCTATATGTTAAGAATAATATACCTGCGACTAGAATTCTTTTTCTTCTTTCTTTTCTATAATCTTGGCAAAGAACTCTAATTTAATTGAGATGATTTTGAATTTTTTTATCTATGTGTAAGGAAATGTGTATTAATTACGAACAATTATATATGATTTATTTAAAAAATGGCCATGAATTGAATTATTGTTTCCAATTAAAATTTGTGCCAGAATCGTTGTGGTGGTTCAACTCTCCTCCAAGTTCTAACAATAACCTTTTTTTAGGCTTTGTTTGAGAGTTAGGAGAGGAAAGGAAGGAAAGAGATTCAAGGGGAAGGGAGGGGAAGGAAAGCGAGGAAAATGAGAGAAGTTCTTTCCTCCTTGTTTGGGAGTTAAAAATATATTAAGAGAGGGAAATTGAGAGTTAATAAAATGTTAAATGTGAAAATTATATAATTTAAATGTAAAAATATATTTAATATATTTTTGAATTTGTAGTTGGGGTAGAATAGTGATTTTAATTACTTTTCCTTCTAAAAATCCCCCAATAAGAGAAACAACAATTTTTAGGCTTTGGAGAATTTCATAGGAGTTTTAAAAATCTTCAAATCCTTTCCCTCAAAAATTAAATCTCCCATACAAGGAGATGTCACCACCTAAACTTTTTCCTTCCCTCCCTTCCTCTCTAAAATCCGTCTCCCAAACAAAGCCTTAAAGACTTAAGGAATTATTATTCCCACTACTTAGGTTTTGTTTGGGAGTTAGGAGGGGAAGGAAAGGGAGGAAAATGAGGGAAGTTTCTTCCTCCTTGTTTGGGAGTTAAAAATATATTAAGAGAGGGGAATTGAGATTTAATAAGATGTTAAATATGAAAATTATATAATTTAAATGTAAAAATATATTAAAAATATATTTTAATATATTTTGGAATTTATAGTTGGGGTAGAATAGTAATTTTAATTACTTTTCCTTCTAAAAACCTCCAAATTGGAAGAACAACAATTTTTAGACTTTAGAGGATTTTGGAGGAGTTTTAAAAATCCTCAAATCCTTTTCCTCAAAAATTAAAACTCTCAAACAAGGAGATGACACCATCTAAACCTTTCCCTTCCCTCCATTCCCCTCCAAAATCTCTCTCCCAAACAAAGCCTTAAAGTATTATTGGCATTACCAATCCTTGGAAAATTCTTCTTTTGCTAACTCAATCCCCGTCCACCACCGCAGCTTGAAGGTCGCAAATCTAGCTCCCTTCGCAATTTCGTATACTCAATCTGCACCTCATTGTCCTTCACATGTTGGCCAAATTTGCACCACATCGTCATTGTTTGTGTTTGTTTTTGTTTCTTTGAATTGCCACCAAGGTTGATGTATGTTCTTGTGCATTGGTTTCTTATTTATTTATTTTTCTGTGTGTGTGAGAATATGGGACGAGGGAGAGGGAGCATATGGGACAAGGTGAGGAGGAGCAAGGAGAGGGGGACTTTGGGGAGGGAGAGGGACAAACAAAAATACAAGTCTGTTGCTAAATTACAAATGGAACACCTGAGAGTGCAATAAATAAAATAGCAAATTAAAACTTGACTTTGTTATATACTACACAACTAAATCGTGTTTTTATTGTTTTATTTTATGTGCCCCATTATGTACATTTTTTTAAAAAAGAAAGCAATATAAAAAACTGTTAAAAATACACTTTCATAGTCTCAAATACATTATTTTTGAACATATTTTTACTTATTAGTTAAAATTTATCCCAAAAAATACTAAGTCTCACGTCATATTTGTTGTGGAATTTGCTACCCGACACCGCGTACTTGGCACCACTCATGCCCGGATTCCGCGTTCTCGGCCGAACTCGTCTCTTCTCGGCTGGGAGCTCCCTCAACCAACCGTGACACTGGGGAGTCGCACAACTCAACCCACAGCAGCCAACACAGTTAAAACACAAACAAATGCAGCGGAAACAATCAAACAGTAAACGAGAGAAAAGTAGGGAGAAACAACACACAGATATAGCTTTACGTGGGAGAAAACCTCCAAGAGGAAAAACCCACGGGACCAAGTCCATAACTATCCACTATTCAACAATAATGGTTACAACGACACTCAAACGGCCACCTGCCGGAGCTTCTCTCAGCCTCGCTATAACAGAAGTGAAACACTCTCAACAAGAAACTCTCACAGCTCTCGGAGACACCCTCGACGGTTCACACACTGGAGAAACACTCACTCTCTGTTTCGCTCAGCCTTTCTGCAGCCGCAGCTTTGCGTCTGCCTCTCACTCTGAAACTTTTGTCACTGTCTCACCTCATAAAGAGGGTATTTATAAGAGAGACACATCATTTAGGGATTTACCCTAAATGGAAATGGGTCAGGACACAGCCTTGGGATTTGGGCCCAATAGCATTGAGAGGAATATTCAACAATATTTAATATTTTTCCATCAAAATTTTATAGTTTTAAAAATAATTATTCGATTTGGGAGAGTGTGTCATGGACACTCTTCTATGTATAAAGTAACATTTCAATAATCAAAGTTAAAAAAAAAAATGAAAATGAAATCACAAAAGGTGCAATACATTTTCTCTAAACGCTAATATTGACCCTAATTGATTTTATCCCAAGGTACTTAATCGAAACGTGCCACTTGTGCGGCCATGGCGGAAGAGTGTCCATCATGCTAGGAAGCAACAGTGAAATAAGCTG
The DNA here is from genome assembly GCA_007407185.1 of Glycine tomentella. Taxonomy (NCBI): domain Eukaryota; kingdom Viridiplantae; phylum Streptophyta; class Magnoliopsida; order Fabales; family Fabaceae; genus Glycine; species Glycine tomentella. The sequence goes on from PYAF01004639.1 coordinate 97,275, forward strand.
CCGGTGGATGCTAGCTATTCAAACCTGCGGAGGAGCATTCATATTTCATGCATCGTTTATTTCCAAATACAAGTCCAACTGTGCCAAATGTAGTGTAAGTTTTCGTATAGTCATGCCTCCATGCATAATCCTACACCTTACACCTCATCCTGTTCCTTTCGAAACACCCCTTATAACACTTCTCTTTCTTACCCCATTATTTCCATGTCTAATACTTGTTACGTCACTTTTGCAAAATATTATTTCATAATCATAAAATTTTCATTTCCATGGAGACTTTATATATAGACAATTTCTATGTTATTGCCGGAAAATAAATAATATCGAAGAAGAAATTATGTCACTATGTTTTCTTTGCTGTATCATTGGGTAGACCTGTGGGGCCTAGCTAGTTCTGTGGCTTACTTGCTTTATAGTCTTTCAAAAAATCAAAAAAGCGTGGCTCCTTAGTGAGTTCTTTATAAAAACCTGCAGAAGATAGCGAGTGTGGCACGCAAGCAAGCACGTAAACACATACACAATATCTAGCTAGGAGAGGTAAAGAAGTGAGATTTGAGAACCCTTTTGGTTTTGAAGCAGGAAAGGGCTCAGTGCATCTCTACAAGAGTTGAGAAAGGTCATCAACGACGTTCGAGCATTGGAAGCAAGAAGGAGATTCTCTGCCACGTTGAAAGAGTACAGAGGCAGGTTTTACATACTCAGAAGATGCCTAGTCATGTTATTGTGCTGGCACGAATATGAATGACTCATTATTTTGTATATGGTGCTTTTGCATGCCGGCTTAAGCATAATGCGGTATTAATATCTATATATATTTTTATTAATGGTTAGCTGATCTAGTATAATGATAATTAAGGTGTACTTTTTTATTGGTAAAAAGATTTAAAGTTTAAACCCTACTTTTGATGTTAGCTAGCCACTCTAATATATAGTTAATTTCAATTTAAATAGATTTTCTCGTAATATATCAAATAGGTTGTCTCTTAATATATAAATAATCACAAAATTTAGCTCATATATAAAGATGTTCTTAATTTTAAAAAGTCTCATCTCAAAATTCTTAATATATGGATGTACTGGTGTTATATCATTAACAATTCGAAGGTTGGAAATTAGCCCCCTCCCTGCTTCTTCTCATTGACGTGGTGCATATATGCGTGGTAGCTTGCAGCACTATTTAATGGCGTAGTGTAGTGTAGTGCCTACCTGCTATATCATATATTTTTATGTACATATATATATATATCATATATTTAAAGGTCTAATGAGTATTAATATTGCAGTTGTGGCCATAACTATATATGTGCTGGGATGCGTATGAAAGGAAGAGTGGAACCCAAGTCTTTATGCTATTGAAGTTTTATTTCAATTGCACCATGCAGGTCTTTTCGTTTTTGTGTTGTAACTTATAACAATATAGTGTCAATAGTAATCTGCATATAAGGCAAATTTGTTCGAACTCACCCGACATGTCTTCAGACCTGATATATGTTATAGATACAAATCTGGGTATGTGTTTTTTCTTGATCTTTACAGTCTGGGTAGTGTTATTTAATTCAAAGGAATCATCTACTATGATGAAAAGTCTTTGCACAAGTTAAAATTAATGTGATATTCAAGGAACAATTAATATAGAGTCTTGATTCACATTTTACATAAGAGTATATAGTTCTTTGAAAATCAATATTGTTCTTGATATTCAAAGTATGTAGTTTTGATTCAAAGAACAATATTGTTCTTTACACAAGTAGGAATCATCTTGATTCATAAATTACATGAGAGTATATAGTTCTTTTTTGGATATTCAAATATATATAGTTCTTTAACAGTAAAATGTGATATATTCAAAGGTATTTAGTTTTTTATCAGAAACAAATAATTTCATTAAGAAAGAGGATATGGGTACGTACAAGGGTACCCACCCTTAGGAAGAAAACTATCCTCTAACCCAAAGTAAACCCCCAACAGAATTGTACAAAAAAGATCCACCCTAATAATTAAGCGGAATTTAATCAGACAATTGTGATCCGTGTCTACATAGGAGGAGTCCAGGTACATAGAGGGGGAATGATCCGTGTAGGAGTGACAATTGTGTTGGATGTAAAATCTGCTTGTGGATCATATGCAGGGGGATATTTGAACACCTTGGGTTATACTATATTTGAACATCTACGGTTGTGTAAATATGGGGTAACCTATATATGGTTGTGTTACTGTGAACATCTTTGTGTGTATAGGTTTGAGTATCCTTTGTATTCCATTGATGATTTTTTTTTTTTGCTGACATAGAAAAACGAACACAGTTCTTATTTGATATGTTAATTCAATTATTTTAAAATCTAGACCTAATCCAGTTATGACTTGGGTATAGAGTCAATTCATCAAAGGTTTGTTCAGTTTGAGAAAGAAAGAAAACAAAATGAAAGAAAATGAAATCATTTTTTAGATTATGTAGTAACAAAAATGAAAAAAAAAAATCTTTCGATGGTTTGTTAAACAAAAATGAAATCATCTAAATTAACATAAACATGTTAAAGAAAATCATTTATTTTTATACCTACATAAACCTTCCATCTCTCCCTTCTCCATCAAAATTGGAGAAACATATTGTTATATAGGACCCATGTGGTAAGTTATCATGTTTCTCTTTTTTTACCTAATCGTCCCACTTATTCAATAATCATGAATGGGCAAAATCAATAATTAGACACGCTCACTTTTCTGTTTTTTTTTTTCTTATGGATGGGCAGATGGGGATGGCACACTTTTTAGAATTAAAATTTAATTATCGTGAAAAAATATGCTCGTCGTTTTTTGGGGGGGAGACAGTGATACTTTTACAATTAAACGAAAAAGTTAAAAAAAATTACGCTTATTTGTTCCTCTTATTAAAATTAAACTAAACTAAATTTAGAATGGTATATAAAATGGGCCAATTAGTCCATTTTGGTCTATCCAACCATCAGTTTGTCAAAATGGATTGAGATAGGCCGGTTCTCTTTAGATATATGATTTGAAAAGGACTCATACTTTCTGCACCTTTAAGTTGTTTTTTACACTTTTTTGAAATGTTTTTTCTATCTTTAAGATTGATCATTCTAGAAGGTAAAATCTCTAATCATTCTATAATGTAATTTTACATTTTGGATTGGCCATTTCAGAAGCCAATAAAAAGATACAGGAAGCAACTTTGAGGTGTAGGAAATACCAGCCTTTAAACGGGAACATAAATTCGTTACTATATATGTAAGTCCTGTATCATGCATCTGTTATATCACATAGCTCACAACGTGCCAATTGATGTTTTCATATAGACTGTAGAATAGAACACTGCATTGTTTACCTCTGTCTCCTTTTTACTCTTTTTAATGTTTTTCTTAGGTTGAATTAATCTTCATTTTTCTAAATACTCATACTTCATTTTATGTACCACAAATTTATTTCTTACTTTGTTTACCTGTGATATGAATTCATATAGATCCATAGAAAATATTTCATGGACAGCAAATGTTAATTAAAATTAACATTTAAGAGAGGAAAAGAGAGAGAATAGTAGATATAATAGGTAATATAATAGAAATAATAGATGTTAATATAGAATATATATATATATATATATATATATATATATATTGTATCCTTTTAAAAAAATAGAATACATATCCACTGTATAGAAGTGTTTTATATAGCATCATTTTACATACATAATGTGCATTTGCACATAAAAAGACTAAGGATACGTCAAAATTATAATCAAGATTTAATGTAGGGAGAAAGCTTTGAAAATAAAAAACGTTTTCAAAGACGTGATGTAATTTTCATACATGGAAAGACAAAAGGAAAACTCATTCACAACAAGAAATAATTCATAGATGCACGTAAATAATTTTCCAATGTCTTGTTTATTTCGAAATTTCAATGATATACGGTAGGTGAAAGAAGGGTATAAGTAAGCCAATGGCGGATGTTGGGTAGGGACATCATCATTAAGTAAAAATATAAAATTCAAATCTCATGTCAACCCAAATATATGGTGGCCATAATGTATGTTTAAACCCCATATTAAGTTTAGAAGTCCTTCTCAAGAGTGAAGCCCAAAGTTGGTGTAAGATCTAAGGATGATAAAAAAAATCGTTTTCCCAAATATTCATGGATAAAATCTGTAATGAATATGAAATGGATAGTGTAAATGAATATTCATTATTCACATACACGAGTATTCCAGCTATCTGTTAGTTAGTTAGGCCGGGATGAATATAGTAGTACCTACACCCGTGGGTCGCTGATATTTGTAAAATAACCAAAGTACTCTCATATATATGTGTACTTATAACATAAGTTAGAGTTTAATTCTTATGAAGATGTTGAGTATTATATATTTTTCTTTTTTTTGTTAAACAAAAAAAAATATCTTTTTCATTTTTTTTGTTTTTCAATATTCATTGATATCTACCAGTATTTGCGAATTTACAAAAATTTATATATAATTACATCGTGAGTACCAGCGGATTCAAGAAACAAACACAAATAGATATTTTAATTTGTAGGGTGAATAACAGTTAGACACTACCCATGCCTGTTCATGACCATTGTCATTCTTGGTAAGATCAAAAACAACTACTCGTATGAACATTCTACTAATTCTATTGTTAGTTTTGGGAACTGTTTTTCCTATTAGTCTGGAGGCACTACATACAAATCCATATAAGTTTGTAATAGATTTGTATAAATTTTAGTTTGAAATGAAAGAGGTGAAATTATTCAAAACGAAATGTATATTGTATAGGATAAATGTTTATTTTTATATAATTAAAAATTATAATAAATATTTTTTAATATATAAATTATATAATAATTAAATTTCATAATAAATAAATATTTTTACTGCATAAATTCTATTTCAGATTTATAATGAAATAATCAATAATTTAAACTGTTGCATAAGATAAGTTGAATTATTGATATTTTAAAACACTATAGAAAATTAGTTTAGAGATAGAAATAAAGGAGATAAAGATAAAAAAGGAGAATAGTTTAAGATGATGAAAGGAAAAAAAATTAGCTAGTGTTAAGAATAGTGTAGATATATACCCTCCAAATAGGAGTGAAAATAAATAAAAGGAAAAAGCATTCTTATTCAAAATCCTGTGTTTTTTCAATTAATTTTCGTTGTTTCGTTAGTATTCCTGTTCTGAAATGCACATGCCATTATAAGTCATGATTATAGTTTTTTCCCTTTTTCTCTTCTAATCTCCTTTCCAAAACATTGTTTTGAGTCTGTGGGACACAACACAATGCTCAAGTTGTTAAGGAATCTTTTAGCTGCATCTTATGGTAATTAAATATTTGGTTCTGCACATGTGTTCTGCTACTACCTGCAGTGAAGTTGTACCAACTACCATGTTAAACAATGAAAACGATAATTTACTTATTAGTTATTACCATAGGTGTCTTCTTGGCACAGATGGTGATGGTAGGTACAAGTAGTAAGCCTTATTCTAAATGGTTTCCAGAAGGAAAATGATAGTTGCAACTTCAACATTTCATGTACCCCTTTCTTTTAGCTTATGGTTTTAATTTGATTAGTTAATAGTACTCCATTACTACTTGTACCATGTCCGTTGGGTCCACCATCTTGGTGCCAGTAGAGAGCTAAATCCCTAAACTTGTAATTTTCTCACTTTGGACTCTTCTAAATCGTTGACCCAGGGGAAAAAATAAATAAATAACTTTTCCATCCTATGTCACATGGCCATTGAGGTACCTAACTCCACCATATATTTGTTTTATTTGTATTAAACCATTTGCTTGCAATTTTCAACACCTTAAAGGCTTAATAGACTTGCAAAACATACACTACCTCAGAAAAAGGTACTACAATCAATTTAGGAAATGCAGACTTTCTCCATCAGATATCAGGTCCAATGTGTTTAGGTTTTTCTATCCATGGGAATTTAAAGGTTTGAATTGGCAATGACATAGTTGGAACTTGGAAGATTTTGGCACTTCCCTTTTTACATTGGTGTGGGAATTGGGATCCATTTAATGTTAGTATTTTATGTTGGGTGGCTCCAATACAATTTTATATTTGGTAAAAAAATAACAATTGCTTTCTGATGTTTGGAGTTTATTTTTGTATATAACTAATAAGAGAAAAAAAAAAAAAAAAAGTGGTCAGTCACCTAGCTTAGTGAATTTGTTCTTATGGAATTACATACATATTCTATACCGTGCCAAATGTATAATATGACTTATAATCTCAGCTTAACCAAATGGAAAGCTCGGATGTAAATGAAAGGAAAAGAAGCAACAACCAACCAAGTCTATGACTACATTGTATCAAAAAAAAAAAAAAATAGAGTCTATATCTACATTTATTAGGAGCTTGATAGGTATATGGAACTATTAACACATAGAGTGTCCCTTCAAGCATCAAAGAATTGGTGGGTTTGGACTATCCCATGCTTCCTATTATTCTGGCAGCTACCATGGTCAATCTCCTTTATTAAAATGAAGAAGGGCCATGGGGAAAGTCCTTTTTTCTCTTTCTTTCTTTTTTGTTTTTTTTTTTTTTCTTTCTCCCCTCCCCTCTTTCCTTCTCCTCTCGTGTAAAATGAAAATTCTCTATACTTTACCAAAACTATGCAAAAAGAAAAAGAAAAAGAAAATTCTTGCAGCCTAGTTTCATTGCTGTGGTTATTTCCTCCTGAGTTAGGAAGAAGTCCTCCTAGCTGCCATGCCACTTAGAAAGAGGCATTCCACAGGGCTTTCTCACCTTCCCCACATCTCTTGTGAACCTCTTTGATCCTTTCAGCAGACCTGCAAATTCCACTGCACGTCCAATCAAATGAAGCAACACAAACGTTGCCTGCTTGTGCTTTCCATTCACAATCTGCAAGCATGACCAACTCAAGAATTTCAAAATGTTGACCATTACTAATAAACAAACAAACCAAATAAATAATGATGTGATAATATAAAAGCTAAAATATTCACTTCATCCCTATACTTGTTTTCATTTAACTTTCATTCTTTATATGAAAAATAGTTTAGTCCCCTCATATAGATAAAAGCTTAGTTTTGGTTTCTTGGTGCTAATACTAGAGAAACCTTTCTAACAGTGTAATAAACCGCTACGAAAAAATATGTATACTACAGAGACTAAAATTTAAAATAATGTCAAGTATAGGAACTAAGTGATTAGTTTAACCTATTATAAATGATTTACATACATAAGTCAAGAGCATCTATAAAACAAGAAAAATCTTCACCTGGTGGTGTACCACAGCAGAGTCTTCGATCATCTATGTGGTTCACATCAAGTCCAATAAACCAAGAACCTAGTGAGACATCCTCATTGGCATACTTGTGGAGAACGTGCCTGAGACAAAGACATACACAAATAAGCAATCATGTGGATCACAACATTTATACCACCATTTTAGTCCATAAATTTGATTTTAATTGTTTTTTTTCCCACAAGTGAGATGAAGCACCCACTTGTTATTTGAAATATATGTGGCCAGATCTTTTGAAATGGCATACAACTGTCCCGTGGCGTGGCGGAAGTACTTGTTTCCAGCCTCTCCAAATTTCCAGTATTCTGGTTCATGGTACCTTACCCCTCTGCAAGAAAGTGGCCAAGTGAGAAGCTAGAAGTGAAAGCATTACATATTTATGACCCTTCCATGAAATAGCACAAGGATAAAAGAAAATTATTCTCACTTTTGAGAAAGAACAGGCCCAGATTTCATGCATCCAATGTACACACGCGGTTTTGATCGGTGTCTCACTAGAGTTTGTCCCAGTGTAGCTGAAAAGGGATTGAATAGGACAGGCTAAGAAAAATATTACGATAGAAATTACATGATGCATACTTAGTATGTATGGAACATGAAGCCATGGATGATGGTTAGCATGTGGAACAAGTTAAAAGAATACAACAATTTCAATTGCAAACTCCTCATTAAAGGTTAGATTATTGAGATTGAGAAAGTTTAAATACCTATATTTACATGAACATCGTCGTCGACTTTGATATAGAAGTCAGCATCCCATAAGTTAACAGCAGTGGCAAAGTATGTCCTTGTCTTTGCTGACAATTCAAGATATCCCTCAACATGATCCTGCAGAATCAAAACACTAAAATTTGAAACCAGTTGCATTTTTTTTCCATTATAAATAAATGTGATCATCCAATCTTGACAGGTGATTATTCAAGTAGTGACAAAATGAGAGAAGGGACATAGGGGCAGAAACGGCAATAAGACAAAGGACCATTACCAATCTTAGGAAATCTCCATGCTTCCTATCTTCTGCTTCAATAGCCCTGTCTAGGATACCCCCTGATGTGGCACTGGTGAAAGAAAGAAAGCAAAAAGTTCAATTGACAATTCATTCATTATAAAAATGACTATCAGATAAACCACAAACAATGATATCTGAATCAAATAGTATATTATGCTTGTTGGATACATAAAAACAATTAAATGATGGCAAGAGAGTTCGCATTTATGCAATAAAGTCGTGGAAAGAGAGCTGAGAAAGCTTACCTATGACCAATTACAAATCGGATGATAATGCCCTTCTCTTCCTCTAGTTTCTTTCTTTTCTCACCTATTTACCATGTTATCACAAGAATACATTACAAGAAACTACGGCCAATAAAGTAGACAGAAAAAATATACATATAAAAAAAGTATAGCAGAAAATAACTAGGAAGCAAGGATGAAATATCATGAAATTATGAACCTTGTGGCATCCATGTCTCTCGAACTGAGTCTCTTCTTTTTCTGCTGCTGAAAGCAGTGTTAATTCCGACAACCATTAGGTATCTTCTCCTACCAGATGATTCACTCATCTTGATATCTTCCGGTACCGGAGCACCGCCTCGTATAGACTCCTGAGCTGCCTTTGCCGCAGCTAATTCCATCTCCAAGTTTGAAATAGTTTTGTCCAGGGTTCTACATTCCATACAGTTACACATGTTTAGCATGAAAAATAAAAATAAAAAAACAAAATAACATTACAACCAATGGTATTATAAATTGTAAGTACAACTTACTGTATGGCACTTTGTGTCTTGAAAACCTCACTATAGATGCCTTTAGCTTCACGCTTCACTTTCTTCTCTAGCAACTAAGGGAAACCAGCACACAAACATAGGAATTTCATATGGTTTACAATTACAACATGCACGAAACGTTAAATTCAAATTATACTGTCTTTGATAACTACAACGTAATTTTAGAAAGAAAAAAAAATGTAACAATGCTTACAATTCTTGAATTGCAACCCTCTGAAACTACATTCAATTTTTCAGCCTCCATAGCTGTTGTCCGTGCAAGTCCTTTAGGTTCAGGAATAGTCCACATCCTGTTACACATTTAAATTTCTCATAAGGACCACAATAATTGTGTAACAAAGTACCACTGTAGGTACATAAACATGCTACACGATAGTCAAATCAGAATCTGAGAACAAATAAATATGTCAAGTTGTTAGAGAAATTATGAACGTTGAATTACATTTGTTTAGTTACCTCACTTTCATGGATCCATCATGTGCTTAATATGATAAGCAAGGACAAAAAAAAAAGATGCAATAAAAAAAAACTGAAGCACCCCCGAATACGTTGGACCATCACTGTTTAACAACAAGGCAGATCCCAAAATAAAAGATCCATCATCATTCAACGTTTCAACAACTTGTAAATACAAAAATAAGTGCTTCAGTTGCAACTACCGTGGGAAAGACTAAGAGTGCCAATCAATTATTACATGTCAGAGGTCTTCTTCACCATTGATTAGTGAGAATGATATGACACGGTATTATGATGTGCGCAGTAACTAAGATAAAACAGTATTTTCTTTTCAACCTCAAAAAACATTATTCAAATAAACTTTTCTAATAGATGCGAACATCAATGATGAAAAATGAACCAGGACTTGTAGTGTTAACAAAAAAATTGACAGAGATTGAGCTGTGGCAGAGTGTTATTAAGAGCGGAATTGACAAATGACAAGTCATTAGAATTTAGGAGTCAATCATATAAAGAAGAAACGGAAACTTCAACCGAAAATTAAAATGCTTAGGATCATTCATTCATACCAATCCAATTCAGATCCATTCCACTTCTTTAAGCTTTTACGAACATAAGACTGGTGGTGATAAAAAATAGAGTTGACTCAAAAAAACTGAATTCATGAAAATTGTGGAGATTCATATATATACTCCGGAACTCAATGAACTAAAACACTTGAAAGCCAACTGAATTTGTTTATGTATTATAAAGATCTGGAAATAGGAAATATAACATGAACAGGATCAAACAGAATCCAGAAAAGCTCTGAAGCAACTATGAATCAAAATTAGAAGACGGGAAAAAACAGAGAACTGATGTACCTGTTGGTGAAAAACATCCCAGCACAGAAGCATCCAATACAGAGAAAAATCATCCATTTCTGAGACATGACACTTTTAGGAAGCAGGTCTCCCCTGCTTTTCCAAGTCATTGTTTTTTATATATATATATATATATATATATATATATATATATATTTTTATTTTTTTTTTCAAACCAATCTTCCAAGTTTGCACTCAGAAGGCAAATACCATGTTCAAAACTATGAGCCAAATTGAAGAAACTAAAGAAGAGGCAACGAATGGTAGAGGAAAGGAAGAAAAATTGAAATTTGGCACCTTGGGAAAGAAGGAGAAGATATATTATGGGGCGGGCAGAGAAGAGAGAGAGAAAGAAGAGGAATGAGAACAGAGAGGTGCTCTGTTTTTCTTCTACTTTGTTTGTTCCTTTCTTTATCCTCTGCCACGGTATGCTATGCTTTGCTTTGTGTTGCTGTGTAATTGTTTAATTGTGTAATTGTGTTCTCTCTCTCTCTCTCTCTCTCTCTCTCTCTCTCTATTTGGTTTGGTATGTGTGAGTGTGTGAGTCTTTGCAGGTAAGGGACGTTGAACAACACAAATGAGAAGACTGACTTCCTAACCGCCCAGTTTTATAATAGCATATTACCAAACGGTCCCTGTCGGGGCCATCCTTAATTTAATGATACTTCAGTAACTGTCTTGCCAGCCATCACATGAATGCCTATGCCTATGTCATGTTACATATAAAAAAGAAACACACAAATTAAATCCATACATCTTATTCAAATAATAACACTGAGACAAAAAATATTATGTATTAAAAATATATTTTATACTTGTAGTTCAATTACAAACTATTATAAATAAGAAATTTATTCAATTTTATAAATTATTTTAAAAATCACACCAAAATAATTTTTTAATTAAATAATAATATATAATTATTTTATATTATTAATGTATCATCATTAAATTTTAATTTTATGGTCATTATAAGTAGATAGATTTTTTTTTTGATGACGTAAAAGATTTTTGCAATGTTATTGGATCACAACTATCAAATTGAGTAAGTTTGTTAATTTTTATAGTTATTTCAAAATGTAATACCAATAATATTTTTATAGTATAATATTTTATTTTGATAATGTATGAAATTAAACTCTACATTATATTTTGTTTTTCTTTTGTAACATAATCTTATTGTGTTCTTTGTTAACACGTGAGAATCCAAATTCACCATAAAATTAAAATTTAATGATGATACATTAATAATATAAAATAATTATATATTATTATTTAATTAAAAAATTATTTTGGTGTGATTTTTAAAATAA
>PYAF01004639.1:109091-121846 GCA_007407185.1 Glycine tomentella
GTTATTAAATAATTAATATATGATATTTCTCCATATTTATTAATATTTATGATATATATATATATATATCGCACAAAATTCACATAATAAAATTATATGAAAAAATAGCATACAAAAATTAACGTGTTTTAATAAATAATTACTTTTATAACATATTTCTAAAATATAAAATATATTTTTCCAAAATAATTAAATTTCAGCATGATTCTCCACTCTCTTCGCTGGCACTTTTCTGCAGAATATGTGCCTTGGAAACCATCCCTTGACACGCGTTTATGTTCTTCCATGCACTTGATGGTGTCTAAAATATCATTCACTAATTGCTACTAGAACTTGATGCGAGGCCAAATGTAATTTTAAGGTTACTGCAATTTGGTACTAAAGAAACCATTGACCTTTCTAATTACACCTATGTTAATGAGTTATTGTATATTGCGACAAGTTGTTATGAAACCTTGCCAAACACTTGAAAAAGGTTTTGTTCTTTAATTTTTTTTTTCCCGTTTTTCTTTGAGTAATAAACATAACTTGGCTTGGTATCCTTGACAAGGACATGTGCATATTATCCGGTATTTTTTTTCCTCTTTCGATTTTTCGAGATAAAAAGTTGATATGCTTAAAGAATAAAGAGCAAAGAGATAATGGACAGTGACCCAGTTAGAAAGGTTCCCACAATTTGCATGACTTCTTCATTTGGGTGTGATTTATTTTCGGCCGTACTAAAAGCAGTAATTAAAAATTGAAAATATATGCACAAAAATGACACTAGTAGTAGTAGTAATATTCAGTAAAAAAAAAAAAAGGATAATACGAATTACGAAGTGATTCTTTTTTTCCCCACAATTTAATTAATGTTTAATTTCAAATTCACAGCAATGGAAATGGAATCACTGTCAGACAAGACAAGCAAAAATGCATGCATGGGAACAGAGTTGGCTTTGAGGACTCAGTGTCTCGTTTCTGAACCTCATTAATTGCCCAGAAGCAGAAACGAATCTTTTTTTAATATTCTAAACATTAACGAATCTTATATAGGATAGTTATTAATCTTGCACATTAACCAAGTCAAGCTTGCTTATAAGTTAACTAATTGTACCGCTAAACATTAGGCCAATCATACTCACACATATATATAGGTATATAGTGCATTAACCTATACATTCTTTTGTTTTTCGGTCATCAGATCTTAATGAGTCAGGATAAGCGAAAGTACGTACTACTTCTAAGCTTAACGAACTAAGGTATAAGAATTTCATTTTTCATATCCGATACTTTGCTTTGTCCTTATTACGAAAGAGATTTCTTTTTAGGGAAAAACAAAATAAAACATTCCTTTTTGAGATATACTTACTTATAGTTAAAACGATCAATTTAAAGGTTGATTTTGAATTAATACTCATAAAAATAATTCATAACATATATTATATTTTTTTAATTGAAAATTATAACCAATTTTATGACTTTTAATTTTTTTATTTTTAAATAGAATTTGTAAAATATTTAGCGATTTCAATTAATTTTTTAAAAAAAATATGATTTTAAAGTTGTAAAAAGAAAATTTTAACTGAAATGATAAAATATTTTACTTTACGATTTTAAAGTCATAAATTTCTTTTTTTACGATAAAAGGTGACAATTTTTTGTTTAATTTTTTAAAAATTATAAATAATTTTTTAATTTAATTATTTAATAAATAAATGTTTTTTACTTTTTAATTTTATTTAATAGATAAATATATTTTTATGGTAAAAGAAATATTTTACGACTTTGAAGTGATGAAGTAAAGAAAAAATTAACGAAAGTCGTAAAATATTCAGTTGAAAAAAATTTCCTATAACTTGTAAAATATTTTACAGTTTTTTTATGATTTTTTCCCCATTTTTTCATGTTTTTATACAGAAGTTTTCTATAACCTATATATGCTAAGTATCAGATTTTCTGATTCCGTACTCCCTGAGCTTTTCGGAACTTGCGGTAAAATTGTCCCGCCCTAAAGTTAACGAGGTATTTTTTAATGGACTTTTTATTGTTCTGTGTGATATAGTATGAAAATATTCAATATATCTTATTAAATATGAAAAAATATTTCAAAAAATAAATATTAAACAATTTGTATATGTTGATAAAAAATTATAGTAGTTTTTAAATTTTTTTTGTAATTTTATCATTTGCTTATAAACACATAATAAGAAACTCAAGCCAAAAAATAATACAGTAATAAGAAAACCTTTTTAATATTCTAAATCATTATATTGAATAGTACTCGGTTAAAGACAATGGACAGGTGACGTATATTTAGTAACACGCAACGTGGCGCACTCCTATTGGATGGGATCCTTAACCTCGACATTAGTCACGTGACGTATTGCGTTTCCGACTCACGTGGGTACTGCAAAAGCGGAATCAAGTGGCCAACATCACGAGGATCACCGACACGTGTCATTATTAGGTGAGATCTCACGGAATCTGACGTTTCCTCAGCCAATGAAAAGGATACATGATACATCCCTTGACATACGGAACACATCTTGGCTTTGTGCGTCGAGGTCATTTTCGTCATTCTGGCTACACAAAAAGGTACGTACTTGGATGACTCCTAAAGTATTGGGATAATTATTTGTCTTCGAAAGCATACCTTAGCTTATGGGACATTTTGCTTCCAAATAATGTTAACGTTGGAGTTTATGAATGTACCAAGATTAGATTAGATTAATTATCGTTCTGATCGAACCATGTTCATTGGTTGGAATGGACTATATGAAGAGCTTACTACGTTAAACGTTGTTCAGTGCTTTCTTTCTTTAGTGTTGACAATCTGGGTGGAATCAAATGCTTCTTTATTTTTTTTTATTATGAGACGTGATAAGATTTATTTCTTTTTCATTAAACATGTTTAGGTTTTCAATTATACGATGCTTGAATATTACACAATTAAGAATCCCAACCACATCTTTGTTATCGAGGTACATGATAGGACGAGATAAAATATAACTTTTAAAATCATTTCCAAGTAAATGGATACTGCCCGGTCACACCAGTGCGTAAGTAAATTATTTATAACAAGATTATTTGATTTGATTTGATTGTACAGTGCTCATATATATAATTATACTTGTAGCTTTTTTAATTTTATAAAATAAAAGTGAAAGCACCCGTTCAATTTCTTGTATTTTAATTTACTTTTCTATTTCTGTGCACAAGAAGATCTTTCCTTTTTTTCACTGTTAATAAAAAAATAAGGCTGCATTTGTTCGGCCCACTAATAATATCCCATAACACATGACACTGAGGAGGCTGATAAATCCTACCTTACTGTCAGCACTCAAAACTCAAAAGAGCTCAAAAGCTAAAGAAATATTTACTAAGAATATTATCCAAAATATGCTCATAGAATTGTCCTTTATTATCATATTTCCAATTCTCCATTAAACATTGAAAACCTGTTTGTATTTAATCCCAAACGATGTTTTGTTGAAGGGAGAAATTTTGCTTAATTTGAAAAATGGAATATCTAAATCATGTAATTGTATTTAATCCCAAGATGTTTGTGTGTGTGTGTTTGTTTTTCTTTTAACCATGCAGTTCTTGTTTGCAGAATATATAAAACAGATCTGAACTTGTTTCCGCACACCTGGATCTATTGGAACGTCCATATTTTGCTTGCTTACCAAAGTATATCAAACTATTTTTCGCAAGTAAAAATTTCATTAATAATAGAATATAGATATATTTTAATTCCTAGACAAACAAGAAAAAATTAATAATATTGTTTAATAGTACATTTTACAATACAAAGGCACCAAACTGAAAACCAATTTAATGAGAAGAGAACCAATTTAATTACTATGACCTAACTTTAATGAGATCTAAAATAAATTGAACACAACCTCAATGGGGTACAAATCAAATCGAACAAAAAGCTGAAAAGTGAAAACCATAAAATCTGCCATAGTTCTACAGTTTACTCCCCTTCACCAATCCCCCTGTTTTGCATAAAGTGATCTCCAAACTAATTAAATAAGGTGTCCATCATTCACTAAACATGTTCATTATCTCTTCTCAAAGTATATGATCACATGCAATTTAGAATAAAATAGATCAAGGGTTTATCAAAATTTATTTTGTGGTCAAACACTAATTAAGCTATAGGACAAAACTATATATATAATATAGAAAACATCCTTTTTTAAGCTCGATTATTATCTCAAGCGCGCCATATGATGGGAGTTAATGTGACCATGTTAATGTGTTCCGTTATGTGCATGTTGTTCTTTGTTAAATTTAAGTAACTAATGATAACATGAAGGGGCCAATACGAAGTTTTTGTGCAGTGATGCATGTGGTGCAAAGCATGAAAGCACGTTAACAAGACAGAGTAGGGTAGTGAGGAACTCCATGCATGTGATGTGGTTCAAACTAGTTTGGATACAAGTTTCACATGTTGTGTATTATAGGGGCAGGGGTGTGGGGAATATTTAGATAGAAAGATTATAAAAGTTAACTGCCTTATAATTTCAGCTGTGTATGCTACACATAACATTCCAGCTTGTCATGGCTCACAACCCAGTGGTGAAGAAAAATCTATAATTTTTGTGGGTCTCCACCCTCGTGAAGTCATTTTTTTTCAAGAAAAAATAACATTAGCTGAGGAATTAGCAAAAGTCAATAATTATAAGAATAAGTCTGGCTAAGTGTCTAATGATGATTCTATAGAAAAAAATATATTGTTAAAGTTAACATGATATGAAGTGAATCTTGAGTATCACACATCCACTACCTTTAAATTTGCTTTTAAACATATTTTCTGTGTAATTTTTTGGAACATCAATTAAATTTTCAAAAATTGATGTCTGATGTTATTATATTAATAATCTCCAAATGAAAGATTTTTTTTGGTCATTCAAATGAATCAATTTATTGCCGGTAAATAATAAACTGAAACAATTTGGATTTCAATATGTGAGAATTGACTTTTCAACAAAAGTAAACAAAGACCAGACAGGGGCTTGCTAAAAAATAAACAAAAATAGATACTAGATAAGTCAAACAATGACATTTTGATTTTCCTTAATTTTAAGACATCTCGATAGAATAAAAACAATGTCGAACTGATGTAAATTTTAAAAGCATGAAGTGGATAAAATATTGACTTATAATTTGATAGTAAATTTTTTTTTTAAATTACTCACTTGTTTAAACTTGAAGGCATTTGTTTCGCATGACACGACAAGAAAAAAAAATGAAAAATAGTAGTATCACAAATTGTTAATATTAAATTTAATCATTTTAAAAAAAGTATGGCTAAATTTTTTTAATTTAATCAAGTTCATATTATGTATAAAATGATAAATTTATTCTTTTGTTTCTTATTAATTTAAATAATGTAATTAAGCTTATTGAGACAAAAAAAAAAAGTGCAAATATCACATAATCCGAAACTGTTATATTGATCTAGAAAGTCTTAGTTTATTCTTCACTATATTCAAATAATTCATCATTGAATAACCTTTTCTTGTGATTAGGTATTCTTAAACTTTTGTGTCCAAGATTAACATGATAATTTTCCAAAGAAAAACACGATAATTAATACTAGTACTTGTGTATGAATGACTATCTTTGTTTCTTTTTGAACTAATAGAAAATATTCATGTCTTATCTTGTTTCATTAATTAACTTGATTTTGCCTGAAGTTAATTTTAACGAGTGTGTTTTGACAATGGATTCAAGTTATATTCGAGATAATTTTATCCTAATCTGGTGTCTTATATATTTTAAAATAATTGTGTACGTACTAATAATATTTTTATGAGCAATACTTTATATGATACATCTTTATATTTATATTGATATATATTATTTGTTTGTTCTTCAGTTATTTTAATGATAAATGTGTAAGATAATTAAAAATTAGACAATGATGAGAGATTTAACTGAAAAATGATAGTTAATATTATTTTAATTTTTAAAAATAATGACAGGAGAACAGATATTTTTTCCCTAAAACACTGACACTTAAAAAAGAATTGAACTAGACAACTAGTAGTGCAAAGATAGAAATCCTAAAATCGGATCACACCTTTGTAGTTGGCGTCCCATAAATAACAAATCACGTCCCTTTCCTGCATGATAGACTTTATACTTACAGTTAGAACAATTAACACTTAACAGAGTGGGACCACTCATGTCTTATTTGTCATTATTAGTAAGGACGAAAGGATAAGTTAATGATAACTAATTAATCACATAAAATCATTTGAGTTGGGTTATTATTGAGGAATTTTCAAAGTTTGATGTAAATTTTTTTAATAGTGCAAATTTAAGTGAGTTGAATCTTCAAATTCACCAGAATAAGACATGCTTTAAGATTTTAAAAATATTTATTAAAATATATTAATAATGATGTTCAAAATTACGTCTTTATAAGACATGAATGAATTTAATTTTTATCGAACTGAAACAACTTTGTAAGTTTAAATTTTATATTGTTGCTATTATCTGAAAAAAGTTCTTATTTTTAGAAGTTTAATTTAACATCAAATTAAATATATTTTTTGCGATGCTTCCTGTGTGTTAGGAATAACTTATTTAAAAAAAACATTATAAATCTTAAAAATAATTGATAGCCATAAGTATAATTTGAATCTATAATAACTTTTTTCAAAAGTCCACCTATTGTTGAAATTTATGGTTCATCTTATCTTATGAGCGTGATTTGGAAAACTAACTTTCCCTTAAGTTGAAACTACTCTTGAAAGTGACGCAATTGGCATCTACGATCTACCTGTGTGCAATCAATGAAAAACATAACAAAAAGAAGTGTCAAACGTGATGATTTCAATTCATTCCACTAGACTAGAGGACAGTGAATTAAATTAAATTAATTTGTCCACGGGGGAGGAAGATGAAAGTGTGGACATAGTCAGAGAGATCTAGTTCTAGAGATACGTTACGTACTTAGTTGCTTGTAACATGATTCTTCTGTCACTTTTATAGTACGATACGACTAATTCTAATTCTACTAGTACCACTTCATTCTCTTCTCAAGCAATCCAAAGCTGCCATTGCACGAGACAATATACTAACTGGGTTGTTGTTGCCTTCGTGCTCATGCTTCTGTTTCTTACAATAACAATACTTTGGTCTTTGCCTGACACAATCTCAATAGTTAAATCATTTTTCCTTTCTTTTTCCATAAGTGAGTCAGAGAGGCTATGTTTATGTACCACTCAAATGGAAGAAATGAAAAATAATTAAATAAATATATCATAAGTGTTAGAATCATAAAGATTTCGATTTTTTTTTTGAATTAGAATATTTATTGGTGACCGAAAACTAAAGATTAAACTTTAAGATATTGAGATTCATATAAAAGATTGATATCTTTCAATAAATATTTTTCATATACACAAATTAGAAACTAAATTCATGACCACATATTTAAAAAAGGTCAAAGTTTAATATTAATCAAGGATTTTTAATATTTTTTCTTTCCTATTTGCTACTTTAGGGCGGCCGTTCTCTACTCTTTAATTAGTAATAACTAATGATACTTTTTTTTAGCAAAAAATGGGGCTTATGATCAAAGAATGATTGTACACGTTGGTCGAATCAAATTGCACTTCCTTTTTCATAGATTGTGCCATTTCTGTGCAAAGAGGGAACTCCCTGAGCCATGATTCTATCTTATAAAATTCTACCATAAACAAATATGAAAGAGTACTGAAACTGGGGGATCTAGGACCCACTAATTAAAATTACTCAACAACCAAAACTTTTTTCAGATATGTTAATTAATTTATAATTTAAGAAATAAAGATAACTAGGTTGCATTGCTTTAACATGTTCACATTCATGGACCAAACACATCCCAAGTCTAAAGTCTAAACATCTGGATGGTTCTTACTTTATGGCTTAGGCATCGCATAATAAACAAGATTATAGTTCAAAAAACCAAAGCCACCCAACGTATTGACAAAAAGGAAATCCTTATATTGCAGCACTATATCTTATTCCTTTATTTATTCTCCCATTGTTGATATGATGAAAAAAATCAACAGAAATTAAATTCTTGTCTAAGAATATGATTTTCAAGAAATATTTCATATTTATCCGTGAACTAGAGATAGGAAGACACCATTGCTTTCGGGTATATTAAAGTGGACCACTCTGTTTATTAATATTTATTACCAGTTACCTATTACCAATCTAAATTATATTATTATCTAGACCCGTGAATTGAGGTCCATGTGCCCCACAGTCCTCAAGTTATTGGGCCTTTTCAAAAATGACATAAATATTGAACACCCTTAATTTTCAAGTGGTCTACGTCTTCTCCCATTGCTGATCTTAGTTTCCGAAACAATTGCACCATGCATGTTAGCATGTACATGTACTCACTTGGTGCCGCAGAAACGGGGTCATTCTTCAAAGTCTCCATCCCTACCACTTTGATAGTGCCATAGTGCATTCATTCTTATATTATAACTAGGGGCAGTATTGTAAGGACATTGGCAAAGTTAAATTGGAGTGAGAATAATGAAGAAATGAATAAAACGTAAGGTCATTATCTGTCACTACCATGAATGTGTAGGGCATTTTTCAATATATGGACCTTCACCTGTTGCAACGAATCATTTTTAGCATATTGTGTCAATGGGAAAGAAGGATGTTCTCTCTCTCTCTCTCTCTCTCTCTCTCTCTCTCTCTCTCTCTCTCTCTCTCTCTCTCTCTCTCTCTGGTGTCTTTCTTTTCTTTTTTATGTATGGTAGTCCTTAGTGGTTGCCATACCAACTAATTAGTGATGGTACGTGTTGGTCACATGTGTTGAAAATATGAAATATCTATGATGAATTAAGGTCTGAGTAGGTTGCTGTTGTTATTTTTTTGTACAAAGACTACTAGTAGGTTGCTAATATTTGAAGTTATATTTTTGTTTAAGGAAAAGAAATCCATAATTACTTGGGCAAGAACAATAAAGATCATACTCAATAGATATTATCAAGTGGGTCTAGTTTTTTTTTTTTTTTTTTTGGTAAACCAAGTGGGTCTAGTTCAGTTGAACAGAGCGTGTGAATATTATAAACTCTTCAATATTGTATTTAATTTTTATGGTAAAAAAAACTCAATAAATATTTACATACTCATTTCAATTTATTATTCACAATGTAATTAAATGAAATGTTTTTATTAATGTATTTTTTTCTTGCTACAGAATGTAATTTTTTTCTTTAGAAACTAGTGAGACAAAAAAGTTAATACTAAAATTAATTTTGAAAAAAGAAATCATAAATAAACGAAAGAATATTGGTTGAAAATGAAACTTCTTACTCATTTAAAAATATATCCAGAGACCTTTCAAATCCTAGATATAAAATATAATAAATATATAATTATAAAATTATATGATTGTGTTTGTGTCTATTACGTGTTTGTAAAAGGCATGGGAATAGGTATGGAGCAATATGTATGTATTATAGTACTCAGACATTCATTCATATCCACATACAAATTCGCCTTGGCTTATATTCAAACTATTTTAATTGATAAAAATTTACTTAATCATTTTTTTTGGTACAGTTAAAAATTAAGAGATGGAATGGTACCATCATATTAGATGCAGAACTTTGTTTTACTCCACTTTACCAATCTCTTAGAATTGTTTAAACATTTGCATACACACAAATATACTATATATTAAGTACACTCCTTTTTCTTTCAATTTCACTATTTAATTAATATATACTGAGTACATTGGTTTGAGCATTGCAAATATGCAATAAACGGATATTACTTAAGCATCAGATAGAACACAGACCGAACAAATATAATTTAAAGAAAAAATTGAAAGAAGTAAAGAATCATAATTTTAGTTTGTATCATTTACATTACATATAGTAGTGCTAGCTATACTATGTCTTATCAGCCACGCTTAAAGTACTAGTCGTGTAAATTAATATGATGCAAAAAGATTATGAATCTAGCCATGATACTCTACGTAATTCAACATTTAAAAACGAAAAAAAAAAAAATATATATATATATATATATATATATATAATATTCTCAGAAAGCAAAGAAAATGCTATAAACTCAGCTTGACTTGGTCTAAGCATTGTATTTGAGAGTATGCACGAATATAGAAAAACAGAAAAATTGACATTAAAGCAATTCCAACAAAGGTTTTCTATCCTTTTTCTGTCATCATACTCCTGTGTTTGTGGAAGGTATGACAAATTATTTCTCAACTCAATCTTTTTATTTTCTTTCACATCTCATCTCACTGTGCTGACAAACTACATTAAGTGATTTTCAAAGACTAATCTAGTAAAGTTTTCTAATCCAAGAAGGTTCATTCGTTGAAGGAGAAATCATCATCTAACTTTTTTCTTTTTTCCATTGTGGGGGATAAACACATAATAATCGACATATTTTAATCCATAATTGACATCTTCGTCATCAATTCACAGTTCATGAGTAAGAGGTCTTATGTCACTGTAACTTGTGCTCCAAACTCAAGTATGACTATGAGGAGGTAGTGAAACAAAAAAGGCCTCTTTCAATTTGCTTACAATTCCTCTATCATAGGGGCTCTTCGAACCCACATAACGTTGTAGGAAATTCTCATGAGCAATCTGCAATAGCTAACAACAAAGTAAAATAAAACAGTATCAACTATTTAAAATATTAATTTTTTAAATAGAAAAATTTAGTATTGGTTAAAACAAAATAATATGGTGTAGTGCTATGTAGCACCGACACCGACACGCGACATGTGACACGACACGACTCGACTCTTCGACACATCAATCTTAAAAAATTATGAATTTCGACACGTTAAGACATGTTTTAATATTAAATAATATTTTTAATTTATATAGTATATATTTCATTTTTAATATTTAATAATTTAAAAAAATTAAAATAAACTAATAATATTTATCAATGTAATCCCTTCCAATGCTCACGTATACCCCTATGTTACTATGCATGCATTCCGGGCTCAATTGCTCCTTCATCCAAATTAAACTAATAAACTAAACCTCCCTCTTTACCCACACCCTCTCTCTCTCAATCACTCTCACTCTATCATGGAGAGAGAAAAACTATTCCACGTTCTCTACTCCACTTGCGACGGGAGGTTCCACGTCTCACTGACGTGACACGAGAGCGTGTGGTTGTACGAGGCGTGCGAGCGTACCATGACGGCCTTCCTCTGCAAGGCCGACGCCGCCTCCCTTTGCGCCTTTGACCGTGTCCGACACGGTCAAATTCGCGTGTCGAAACCGGTCAACGCGTCAGAGTTGTTGACTGTGTGTTGGACACGGTGTCGGAACGTGTCGAAGCGTGTCGGAGTGTCGGGGGGAGTGTCGGACTCGACACGGTCCCTGTTTCAGAGTGTCGGTACCATCCCCTCCCCTAATATTTTGCACACCAAAAAATATTAATTTTCAGTTTTGATATTATATACGATACTGTATATAATGGTATATGTTCAACTTCAATTGCTTTGTCTCTGTCGCATCTTTCAAATGTTTCGTCATCTTGTTCTTCCACTTCCAACTTCATTTGCTTCACTTTCCATGTCCATAAGCAAAAGCAATCAACTTAACTTCGGAAACTTAATCAGCAACCAAACTATTATTACTATTGGTTAAACTCACTCTGGTTATTTAATATCTATTTATATTCTATAAATTAAAATATACAATGGGTGATGTTATTATTTTTCTCACTATTTTGATTAGATATTTATGAAATTTTATTTTCTTTATTTTGGGATTATATTTCAATATAATTGTCGAAGCTAGACAAAAACTATCTTCAAATTATCATTCTTTTATAGTATTCATTGTATACTTGATTTTCTTAATTCCTAACTGTTTTAATTTAAAAATGACTTTATATCACAATTAAAATTATTTATTAAGAATTCAAAATATTATTTATATATTTTAAATTATTAATTATATAAAAAATACTAATTACTTTTGCAAATTAACTCTATTTTAAACTTTTCAACTGAATAAACAGTCCTCCTATAAAAAATATAGTAATAGTCAACATATACAAGAAAGACTCTTCTTGGCTGACGGCCCAATAGTGTTGTACATATGTTGACATGTTGCCTTTACCACTATAGCCCACTACTACATCCATAAGTTAGAAAACGGAGAAAATGGGCTATTGTATCCAACACTCCACTATTACATTTCGTATCTTCCATTTGTATTTCAGAAAGCACACTCTAAAATGTAAATTTGCATTTCATAATAACTTTTTAAAATGCAATAAAATGTGTAAGATACAATAATGAGAATGCAGGAATAAATGCTGACTTTAATCGAGTTATAATAATAAGTAAACAAATAACTTTTTTACGCTACTTGTTACTCTTTTTTCTATGGTGAACATGTGTCAATTTTTATCTGATTCAATCAATTTTAAGTAGTTTGGATTGAATTGAATTATTTATAGTTTAAGTTTATAATTTAATTTAAATCAATCTGAATATAATTAAATTAAATTGGATCATGGAATTTATCACTATAGTAATAATAAAAATTGTTTTTTAAATAGAAAAGTCATTCTAATAACATTTAATACATTTAACTCAAAAATTATTTTTTAACTACTAATCTAATCCTTTCAAAAAAAACTACTACTAGTCTAATTTTTCTAAGGGACTACTAGTCTATTATAAAACATGTTTAATTCCACCTAAAAAGTTAAATCGTGGCTTATATTATAATTATAGT
>PYAF01004639.1:121946-143521 GCA_007407185.1 Glycine tomentella
CATTTAACTCAAAAATCATTTTTTAACTACTAATCTAATCCTTTCAAAAAAACTATTACTAGTCTAATTTTTTTAAGGGACTACTAGTCTATTATAAAACATGTTTAATTCCAACTAAAAAATTAAATCGTGGTTTATAATTATAATTATAGTAAAGCTTTTAGTATTAATGAGTAGTCTTAAATTAAAAAATAAAATACAATTAAGTTGGACTAGATTAAAAAGCCCAAACTCTAAAGGTTAAATAAAAAATAAAAAACTATCATACATATTACAAACTATCATATAGAATATAATAAAGTTATTTAGTTTTATAATAATTATCTTAAAATTACATTAGTAATGGTTTATAATTGGTTGATAATAAAATAAAAACTTTTTCCCGAAGGTTGATTGTAAAAAAACTTAATAAACACTAACATTTGAATGTATACAAAACATTGCTTAATTTGAATTAAAATACTTATTTAATATCATGTTACTATCTACAACAATTGTTAATAAAGATGCCAGTGAAAGAAAATAATGAAACATTAGATTTGCTAAACATCGGCAATTTAGGGGGGAGTTAAAACATCAATAAATATGGAATAGAAAAGGTAATAACGCATGATTTACTATCTATATTCTACACCACATATCCCAAATCCATCATCTATCTCCATGAATACTATCACTTCAATCTACCAATTTCTAGTATTTACTACATTTCTAAGAGCATAATACTAATTAATCACAATTAAGTATCAAAAAATTTCATAAGCTACATATTCTACAATGCTGAAAACCATAGGATGTAGGGATGGAGATCCATGCATCCTTATGAAGCTATATGCTGCAGCAACATATCAGAAGCATCGGAAGACAGTTTAACCTCTTACACAAACATCAACTTTAGAATGGACAAATTATCTGTGTGAAGTTACTCGTCTATTCAAACTATACCCATGTCCTGAGGTGCTTAGTTTTGCTATAAGCAATAGATTCTCCCCTTGCACCATCCATGTTTAACTAAAACCTCCAGAATGCAAAACTAACTGAACAAATTCATTTGATGAGTAAAACTATGTATCAGATGTCAGCAGTGAAATGACACCCAACATCCTTGATGTATATCAGTAACTATAAGGAAGTTTAATAATTCATTTGTCCAAAAATATTACTTGCCAATTTGGCAAAATGCCCACAAACATGACAAGCTCCAATATCAAGTTGTCATTCAGAAATCTTCAGGAACAGTTAATTTCTTCATCAATTATACTGCTTGCAGAAATAAATGTGGCAGTCGACAGGTAACAACAATATGCATAGAAAGGATTGATTTAACAAAGACCGAAACAAAACAACAAAAAGTGTATAAATTAGAAAACAGATAAATTAGACCTCTAAGTGTCTAACCTAAACATTCCAAGTATAGCGTTAACAATGAGTAGACAAAAAAGCAAAGTCATTCAATCACATTCTTGCCACTAGAGCAAATGCATTACTAGAGACATAAATAAGTACACCACTAATCACATATTGGTTTACCACAGCAATAATGTCTTGAGTAAATTACACTCGTACTCCATGTGTTTTGCTTAAATTTCACTCGATATTCCTCCTTTTTATCACATTACTTTTATTCTCTTTCTGTTAATGTTGTTAATTAACATCAATTGAAATATGTGAGTAGACGAAATAGTCCTTACATTTTAATTGTAAAACTCAAATTATCTTCTGTCTTCCTCTCACGACATTCACGTTTTATTTTTCTTCACCGTTTCTCTTCCAGCGAGTTCTCCACTATTCTTATTTCAGTTCATGACGTTCACAAGCATCTTCATTTGTCTTCCTCTTCGACATTCACTAGTGCTCTGTTTCTCGCTAGGGTTCTGCTTATAAGTGACTACTGAACTTTATATATATGTTACTTTTTAAGATTATTTATTTAATTTTGATTGTTTATTGTTGCGTATTTCTGAATAGAGTTTCAATGAGAGACCATTTTTGGATCACTTATGATTTTTTAAGTCATTTGTTTATTATTATTGATTAAAATAGTGTTGATGTTTGAGATCACAAGAAACACAATGGATGAACTGATTGTTTATTATTGTTAATTAAAATATTGTTGATATTTGAGACCACAGGAACACAATGGATAAACTATAATACATAAGTCCTGAATCAGGCAACGCAACGTGAATATTTTGGTTCACTTTACGGACCAATGGGACGAAACAAGTGAAATATACAATGTTAATCATGATAAGTTTGAAATATTCGACGCACATAACTGTGTGAACATTGCTAATTACTAATATTTGTCACCATGTCACCCTTTTATTTTGTGCTTTCATTGTTAAAATTCAATTTATATTCATATGTATATTAGGAGAACAAATAATGAGTTTTGGAATCTACTTAATGATAGAAAATATGAATAAACTTGTGAATGAAAACGTGAATAAATGTATGAATAAAAAATTGAAAAAGAATGAAAGGTATTAACACTAAAGATCAATGTGGATTCACGTCCAACAAAAAACTTGTTCACATCAAATTATAGAAAAAACAAAAGAAAACAAGAGTCTTAAAATATTTTCAAGTTGAGAGAAAGAAGATGAAGGTATTTTAGACATAAAATTTCATTAAAAGTCATATGATCCCTAATTTCTATTAAATTATTAAACGATATTTATGACGAAAATGTGAACTAAACAATTAAGAAGTTTTGTATAGATGCAAAAAAATGAATATTTTGAGCAAAACATATTAGGTGCGATTGTAATGTACGCTAATGCTATTGAAACAGAACAATAAATACTCATTCAAACACATTAACTCCGAATAGAGTTAGCATTGTTTAATTGTATAATTTAAATTTCAAATTATTGTTAGAATTTGTAAAGTTTGTTATTATATTTCAATATTTGAACAGGAATTAAGATTAGATCAGTTTGTTATTATCCCATATTATTAACATTTTATTGAATTTCTTTCTTATACAAGAACCTAGAAGAAAAAATATATGAGAGAGAATGAAAGAATGAATGAAAACAATTATTTATCCGTATCTGATTTTTAACCAACATTAGCTCATCACAGCGCAAATCATGAAATAAAACATCAATAAACCCTAACTCCCAAACCAATTAATCAAACAGACAGTATATTAATGCTAGAAAGCAAGCAAATACACGCATAATTGAATCCTCAAGATAGCTATTTCCATGTTTCAACGGGCATTCAAACGAAGTCAACCACAATAGGCAAATCAGTAACGCAAACGGAACCACAATTAAAACCGAAGAAACAAATACGCAATAGGAAAATTGATTTCACTTTATTAATTTCAGGCCTATCTGAATAAGGTTTTTTTCACAGAATTAAAAACAATAGTGCTAAATCTGCACATCTAAACCGCTCTACATAGTAATCCTACAAGAGAAGAATAATCGAACAGTTTTTTTTTTTTTTTTTGAGAGTAAAAAAGGATTCAATTGGCCACGAGAAGATCGTCGATGACGAGATCGGGCGAGTCGGCGGCGGGATTGACGGGAACGAAGAGGATGGACTTGGCGGCCATGAGCTTCTTCCGCTGCGGGCAGCGCGGGCCGTAGATCCTAGCGAGGAAGAACGGGAAGCCGGCATCGGCGGCGGTGGCGGCTTCCTGAGGCTGGTCGGAGTCGGGGAGCGGCGACGGCGAGGGAGGGCGGTGGAGGGAGATCTTGTGGTGGAGGAGGGAGTTGAGGCGGTGAGATCTGGCGCTGATGCGAGAGTCGCGGATGCGAGCGAGCGCGCCGGGTTTGAGGTACTTGTGGTAGGGGTGAGGGATGCTTGGTCTGGTTCTTCTGTTCATGGCGAAAGGAGAAAGTGAAGAAGAAGCGTTCGAATCGAAGAATGAAATGGAGAGGGATGAAGATTAGGGATTTTAAGGAAGAATAGAGGGAGAGAGAGGCGGGAAAGAGAGGGAAAGAGCGGGGTTGGGTGAGGGTTTCAAAACCCACAATACAGACCCAAGGAGGCGGGATTTTTATATCTTTTTCGTTTTGCCTCCAGTCTGAGCCAATTATCTTTTTTTATTTTCACTGCACTTCATTGCTTGGTCGCCTCGGTCTTTCTCTTTTTCTTTTTTATTTTAATATTTGTCTTTTAATATATATTTATAAATTTTAATATATTAATTATATTATAATTAAAACTCACGGTGAATAAGTATTTGTAAATGTATAAATTATATTTCAAATTTACAATAAATTATATATTTGTCAGTCATTTAATCAACTAAAACTAAAGGGTCATGTATCTTGTTTGTTGGTCATTTAAGTCTTCACTTGACACTAAATTTCTTCATACTTGTACATTTGAAATTAAGGAATTATATACTCTACCAATCGTTGAACGACCGAGTCAATGGACTTCATGA
Source organism: Glycine tomentella (assembly GCA_007407185.1). NCBI lineage: Eukaryota > Viridiplantae > Streptophyta > Magnoliopsida > Fabales > Fabaceae > Glycine > Glycine tomentella. The sequence goes on from PYAF01004639.1 coordinate 126,358, forward strand.
GAGAATCCACTTGAACATTGAACGACCACTCTTAGATGGCCTAGCCACCTAATACTAACTCTTATCCACAATATACGATCTCAATGCAACTACCCCAATGCTAGGTGTAGATATCTTGAAACAACAACTAGATCATGATATGGGTTATCGTCCTAGGAATATCAAGGCCAAATTTGATATCGTTAAAAGTGGATATAATCCAAAGATTTACCTAGGAACAAACAAATTACACACACTTAAAGACTTATGAGCTAGGTATTCTAAATCCAAGGATTATTTAGACATGAACAAATTGTAATATAAATTCTAAAATATTTCTTATTTATTGGTAATTTCTTTTAAAAACTTATTAAAATTAAATTGAAGGGGATAAAGGAGATATTGATTAAAAAAATTAAAAGGAATAGGCAGTTAACAAAAATTAATATACAAGTAAAAATGACGTGTTAAATCACATGCAATAAAAAAAAGACAAAAAAATTAAGAATATCCATCAATGTTGATGTAAAGATGACCAATAAAATTATTAAGCCCAAGTGTTTGGTAAACTTTATTTAATATAAAAATAAGTTCAGAAACAGTGGATCTTACACCTTAAATATTTGCTAGTGCCATTGGGTCACACTATGTGTATTTATGTTTGTGCCATTCTGATTATTGTTTTGGTAACAAATTAAAGAGCCAAAGACCCACTCGCACATGGTTAAACCATTAAATTGATGTTAAAATTTTAAAATATAAAAGGAATGTTAAGAGTGAAGTTCGTCATTTCATAGGAGAAAAATATTTAAATAAAAACATTATTTTGAAATTTGGATTGGACTGACAGTTCAACCAATCTAATCGAAAATCGATTTGGTAGTTAGTATGGACACCCAAAAAAATTGGATATTTTCAAAACTAGTAAAGAATTAGTCGAATTTATCCAAAATCGAAAAAAAAATGGTGTTAAGATGGTAGAAAAAAATTGGTTTGAAGCGATCTCTTTCACATAAAAAAATAATTAATTTAATTTAAAATATTTTTAAGATAAATAAAATAACAGTTAAATGTTTTACATAAGTATCAATTATTTTTCTAAGTTATAAGATTTTGGATCCATTTTTTCAGATTATTTAATTGCTTTGTTATATAATATATAATAAAAAAAATATACAATCGATTCAATCACCCGACCAACTTTAAAAACATTGAACGAAAGCGAATGTGAGAGAAACCGGAGGCATAAGGAAACTACTGGACTTAGACACTTATGTATATTGGGAATGCTTTGTTTTACATGCTAGTTTTTATGTAAATCAATAATATGAACTCGTTGTAATATAATAAATTGTTTTTATCTTGTTTTCAATGAGAAAAAATGTTTGACTCGTTCACATCTGTAAAACTCAAATTTAAAACAAAACAATTTCATTCAATTTTATAAGTTGTTATTGATTTTGATTTTTCGTATTTATTGATACTCAAACTTAATCGAGTGTGTCTTTGTATATCGTATATACTTAAGAGTGTATTTGATTAAGTTGATAAAAATAAATAAAATAAAAATAAATGAGATATATTTTAATTATAGTATAAAAGATATGAGACTTACTTGATATTTACATTAATTTTCTTTGTTTTTCTCATTTTTTTTTCTATCAAACACACTCTATAATGTTGTTTCTCATTTTAACGGCCAGCATGATTCTTAACTCATTCCCTTCTTCCCATCCCTTCCACATCCTTAATCATTGATTTTATTTGATAAATAGACTTATCAATCTCTCTTCTCTAACCTATTGAATTTATCCCTTTTGATATTATTAGCTTAACATTTATTTAAAATATTGTTAGGTGATATTACCATTATCGACATATCAATGTTTTTAAAAGAAAATGACATGATTTTTATTCATGATTTATTATATAAAATATAAACAAAATAATATATCAAACATATCATCATTAATCTTCAATAACATATAATTATTGATTTTGCCTTGAGAATCTAATTCTACAAATATCACTTACACCTTGCATTTAATTTCGTTTGAAGTCACACTATCTTCATGAAGGTTTCATTTTCAAAATACACCAATAGAGTCAAATCAAAATATTTTTTTTAGTGTTAAGTTTTTGGTGAAAATAATTATTAACTAAATTTTATTTCTTTTAGTCAAACTTTGAATTGATCAAGATTCATTTTTTTATGAACTAAAAAAATTAGGATAAAAAATAAAAAATAAAAATACCTTTTTACACAAGCTTGTGATAGTGGTTTCAACACAAAAATGTACAACAATCTATAAAAAGCACAAACACCATTACCAATCTATATGTCCAACATAATAAGAAGACAAATGATACTGATGGCGCACGCTATACTCCTATATTGTTTTGTTCAGCACTGCAAGTTTAAGATTACCATTTTCATATATTTCTGTAAAGACTAGAGAATAGACCACGATTTCCAGAGATTCCAGATTCAAAATAAAGTATATTTTTCAAATTTGAAAGAATTTTTTTATTGACTTTGGACGTCCAATAAGCAAAATGCAAATTCTAATGTCTACCCGGTGAAAAGTTCCCTAGAAGAAATGGGTGACACCCTTCTAAGGGGCACAATATATTATTGTTGTTGATATCATACTCACAATATTGAGTGAGAGAGTGAGATAATCAACCTTAATACTTGTTTTTTTTTTTCCTCAAATATTTTTCATAAAAGATTATTTTATTCTATACTAATGGGATATTATACATAAATATTTTTTTGAACAAAAAAATTGAATCACTAACTCTATTGATATATTACAAGTATCACAAATCCTATTCGACACACTTTTTTTTTTATAACACCTTGATAATCTGTTATCCCCCCTCCCCTTATATTAAATAATATAAGAAATAATGATAATTTTTTAATAATAAAAATAAATAATAATAATAATAAAATAAATATTATTATTATTATTATTATAATAATGTATATTTTATTTAATATTAAATTCTATTCCATTTCTTTTATTACTTATCCGATCTTTCTAATTCAAACAGGTTATTTCTTTTACACTTTTTTTTTTATCTCAATCAAATAATCTTATTTTTCAGTTTTTTCAACTTTCTTTCATTCTTTTTTTATTTCACACACTTTCATTCTTTTTCACAATCCTCTAAAAAACACAGTGTAAAGCAGATCCGTCCCTGCATAATAGCAAAATACTTTGTTAGGAAAGTAAAAATTATTTTTTAAAGAAAATATTTATTACATTAATTTTATAAGAATGATTCAATACATAATTGTTAAGTAATTACAAATATTTAATAATATTCATTGTTATTTAACTAATATCTTTCCCACATTTATTAACATGTCCCTGTAAATATTTTGGGTATTTTTTGTATATCTAGAAGAAGCCTTATTTGAAAATTATCCTTTTTATAAAACATTATTTTCGATTTTTGTTTTTTGAAATGTTAGCCTGTTAGGAATCGTCAACGTTTATGCTGGGCCTACCATCGAGTATTTATTCTCGGTCTGCTTCGATGGCTGAATATTATTTCGCACTTTCTGAAACCCTTTCAGACATGGGCAAAAAAAAAAAAAAAATCCTTTCGGATATTTTAAAGTAAACCAAAATCAACTACGGTACATCGCAGGCGCATGGCTCACCATCAACCCTCGCCATTCTGATCCTTGCGCTATCACGTTGGGAGAATGGGGGGCACGGTTTGTGGCCAACTTTCCTCGCGATTCCTTTTTTTATCTTTTATATTTTACATAAAACTGATAAAAGTGAATACCGACACCAATAATGAAGAACTATAAAAAATACTAAAAACAAATAAAAGAAGGAAAAGAATAATTCCTTGCAATTGCATTGAGCTAATAATAAGAGAACGGTGTGGTTTCCTCGCCATTGATGCGAATAGTTGGAGGATACAACTTGACCAGGCCACTTGGCCAAACTTCGCAAATTTTGCCGGGAACAGGGAAAGCAAAAATATACTATATATACTTTTTTTTTTTGAAGGGGTTTTTATTTTTATTATGAACACTATACTCTATACTACTCCTATTATGTTAGGATTATTATTATTACGTGGTTCGCATTGGAAAGAACTAAGGTGTAAAAAACAATTAACTATCCAAATTAATGGACTTTAAAGTAACATAACTAAAAGAATATAAAAAAAAATGTGTGCAGAGCGTATCAATTGAGAATTAAATTTGTGTACACTGTGATGAATTGTTGAAAAGTAGATAAATATAAATTAAAATAATAATTTTTATTTATTTATTCATAATTTCATTTAATCATTTATATTTTAATTAGGTATATTTATATAAATAATATTAACAAATTTAATACAATCTTAAACTAGAAAATAATAATTTAAATTTATTTTTATATAAATTTTTTAATAATATATTTTTATCTTAAAAAAATAATAATTCAAATTCAAATTTAAATTCCATCTCCAAATAATAGATTTTGACTATCTAATAAAAATAATAATTCAAAATTCAAATTCAATAACAGTTGTTGATTGGACACGAGTATTGCAGAGCGTGGAGACAACCGCATAGGAAGGTGATCGGGTCTCAATAAAAAAAGGGTCACAAGTTGGTGTTTTCATCAATAATAGAAATATTGAGGCACTGTTTCTCTATTCTAGAAGTAGAAGGAGAGCCTAGTTCGCGTTCGTTCTCCACACGCCTTTTCTCATCACACACGAATGCTTCTTTGATCATGGCTTCCACAGCTTCTTCGCTCCTCCGAGCTTCTAGGTCCAAACTTTCTTCTTCCTCCTCCGCTTCTCTTTCTAGAACCTTCGCTCGCTCTGCTCCTCGTCGATCCCCCGGCTCCTCCTCCGCCGCCACCCGCTCCTTCGGCTCCGCCGTCCCGCGATGGAGCCACGGCGTCGACTGGCGCTCTCCGCTCGGTCTCCGCCCTCAGATCAGAGCCGCCGCTCCCCTAATCGAACGCTTCCACCGCAGGATCGCCACTAGCGGTACGTACTTCCCCGCCCTCTCCCACAATATTGGAGCTCTGTTCCTTTTGATCTGCTTTGTTCAGCTCAGAATCGGTCTTTTCGGATGCGATTTTTCGTTTTCCAATCGAATGTGATGTTTGAAATGACTGAATTCCGTTTTTCTTTGTATTCTTTTACTGGAATCTTCTGTCTTCTTGTCAACGAGGCTAAGAGAATAATATGTTTTACTGTTTAGTGCGTTGTGTTGTGTGTACGGATTTGCTTTTATGTGACTAATATATGTAGATTAGTTTCTCTAATAATGTTTGCTACTGAATTTTGTGTTTTGAATTTGATTGGTCATTTGACGTAAGTGCCATTGCAGCTACTGATAATCCTTTCAAGGGAAATCTGACGAGTCTCCCTAAGCCTGGTGGTGGCGATTTTGGAAAGTTCTACAGCCTTCCATCGCTCAACGATCCGAGAATCGGTAATTTGCTAGCTTAGTTTGGCCTGGTTTAATTTTAATTCATGTTGATTTTATTTGCTAGAACTTTGTTTGGAATGTGTGGTATTAGAGATTTCATTCCATTATCATATTTCTGATGATAAAGGATAAGATTCTAGTTCTTTAGAATAGTACAATCTCCTTGCTATTGCTAATACTTCGTTGCTGGTGGTGTCAACTTTTTGGGTGCTTGACAGATAGGTTACCATACTCTATCAGAATTCTCCTTGAATCTGCCATTCGTAATTGTGACAATTTCCAAGTAAAAAAGGAAGATGTTGAGAAGATTATTGACTGGGAAAACTCTTCTGTGAAGCAAGTTGAGATTCCTTTCAAGCCTGCTCGTGTTCTACTGCAGGTAACCTTGTACAATTGTGCGCGCAGCAAAAGAGTTATTTTCATGAATGGGGATATAAAGTAATGTGTGTTTTATCTTTAACCCGTTTTTTCTCCTCTCCTCAGGATTTTACTGGAGTCCCTGCTGTTGTTGACCTGGCTTGCATGCGTGATGCTATGAATAAGCTTGGCAGTGATTCTAATAAGATTAATCCTCTGGTATACATCATTCTTACAATTTTTCTGTGCTTTTGTTCTCTGAAGTCATTTTGATTTGTAGAAATTTAACAAACAATTTTCCCTATATGTTATATTTGCTATTGTATAAGTGGCTCTGACTCAGCTACAATTGTTGTCAGGTTCCTGTTGATCTTGTCATTGATCATTCAGTTCAAGTTGATGTAGCAAGGTCAGAGAATGCAGTGCAGGCCAATATGGAGCTTGAGTTCCAGAGAAACAAGGAGAGATTTGCTTTTCTTAAATGGGGCTCAAATGCTTTCCGTAATATGCTTGTTGTCCCTCCTGGTTCTGGTATAGTACATCAGGTAAGTTCAGAACCAGACATTCCAAATGATTTTATGGATTTTTTTAATTGCTATATTTTTTAATACCGGGGACTTGTTATGTCTCATTTCAGGTCAATCTTGAATATCTTGGACGTGTTGTTTTCAACACTGAGGGCTTGCTCTATCCTGACAGTGTAGTTGGAACTGATTCACATACAACAATGATAGATGGGCTTGGAGTTGCTGGATGGGGCGTTGGTGGTATTGAAGCAGAGGCAGCAATGCTTGGCCAGGTATATGTACTTAAATTTTGGTTTATTTGTAATGAATTTGTTCTGATTATATTCCTATAAATGTAATGAATTCTGATAGTTTGTGCTTTAGAACTATATGTTTCCTTTAACTCAAAATAAGCTCATGGAGTTGTTTAGCTAGTGGTGATCCTAATGTTGTGTGCTGTAATAATGACAGCCTATGAGCATGGTGTTACCTGGTGTTGTTGGGTTCAAGTTATCTGGAAAACTGCGCAATGGTGTTACAGCAACTGACTTGGTTCTAACTGTGACACAAATGCTTAGGAAACATGGTGTTGTAGGGAAATTTGTTGAATTTTATGGTAATCAAGTTCTCTTGCTTTTCCTCTTTTTTAGCTTATGCTGGTCTTTCCCTGCTATTCTGCTAATCACCAGTTTTCATGGTTTTTGTTCTATAGGTGGTGGTATGGGTGAGTTGTCATTAGCTGACAGGGCCACTATTGCCAACATGTCTCCAGAATATGGTGCAACCATGGGCTTCTTCCCTGTAGATCATGTTACATTACAATACCTTAAATTAACTGGAAGAAGTGATGAGACTGTGAGTACAAACTCATTATTTTCTAATGATGTTAAATGCTTGTAGTATTACTTGACCTTCCTTTTTGACTGTATAGGTGGCAATGATAGAGGCCTATCTCAGGGCGAACAAATTGTTTATTGACTATAATGAGGTAAAATACTAGTTAAATATCCTATGCACTCCTTTTGAATAAAACACGTGTATATGTCAAGTCAAGGGTATGGAATGATCATTTATTTTCTATAAATTCAGCCTCAACCGGACAGAGTTTATTCATCCTATCTCGAATTGAACCTTGACGAAGTTGAACCATGCATCTCTGGACCCAAGAGGTAAGACACTGCTTTTTTTCATGACATCTCTTGAATTTTAATGTGGGTATAAAAATTTCTGCTTTATAATCTGTGAGTGATAATTCATACTGAATGATACTCTTTGCAGACCTCATGATCGGGTGCCTTTGAAAGAAATGAAGGCTGATTGGCATGCTTGTCTCGACAACAATGTGGGATTCAAGGTTAGTAATGCAATGATGTTCAAATGTTTTTCTCATATTTTTGTCTTAAGAGATGTTTTAATGATTTCATAGTTTATTCCTACATCTTGCATTTGCTCTCGAGTCTCGCCTGTCAACAATTGGTTCTAAACAAATGCTACTATGTGGCCATTTGGCAGTTTGTGTTAATATGCTAACTAGGTTAAGGTTGATATGTCTTTTTATTTTTCTATGGTGACTTAAAACTAATGTATCTAAAACGATCATCACAAATGAAAATTTTAATCATTTCATCTAACATAAGATTGCTTGACTGTTTAGCAAATTATATGACTGTTTCTGCAAACTTGGACAATCAAATGACAACATTATAAATATGGCCACCCAGTGTGCAAGGCACTCACAAATGGTGTGGGGAGGGTAGAAGAAATGGCAACATTATGTAAAGAGAAAGGAAATTTCCCTTTTGTTTCTTGAAATTTGGATCTAAAAATTCTTTGATATTACCTGAAGAGAGTCCTTTTTTCCCACTTTCTATGATCACTGTTCCAGGATTCCAGAAAGCTTTATGATAGTTAGAATGCAAGAGATTAATCCTTTTTCTAATATTAGTCATTCTCATTGTTTCAAGTTGTAGACTTTCAACTTGCTGACACAGTTGCTTTCATAAAGCATGCAGCAGTTTAATCTCCTAAATGTTTTATTTGAATACAGGGATTTGCTATACCAAAAGATGTACAAGGCAAAGTTGCAAAATTTGATTTCCATGGGCAGCCAGCAGAGCTCAAGCATGGAAGTGTTGTGATTGCTGCAATCACAAGCTGTACAAATACATCAAACCCAAGTGTTATGCTTGGGGCTGGTCTAGTAGCAAAGAAGGCTCACGAGCTAGGTTTGCAGGTTAGGCATCAAAGTAAACATTAGAAACTGTTATTGTGCTACTTTTGAAAATGTTGTGTTCACATTGATGTTGTCCACTTTTCCTGCCACCATTAAAGGGAGAAATTGTATTTCATTTATGTTGTCCTTTTCTTGATAGTAATTATAGATATTTTCACTGTTTGCCAGGTTAAGCCATGGGTAAAAACAAGTCTTGCTCCTGGCTCTGGAGTTGTTACAAAATATCTACTTAAGAGGTACTTCATACTTCATAGTAGAATATCAGTTTTGTAATCTGTATTATAATGTACTTTCCCTGTTTAGTCTGCACAATTTTGGAAAAATGTATAATAAAATTGGATTTTTTTACATTTTTGGGCAGTGGCCTGCAAAAGTATCTAAATGAACAGGGTTTCAATATTGTTGGATTTGGCTGTACCACATGTATTGGCAATTCAGGGGAACTAGACCAATCCGTTGCTTCTGCTATCTCTGAAAATGGTAATTGAAAATCAAATATAATTTCTATAATTGAAGCTGATTCCTGTGCAATTCTTGCAGTTGTCTTGTTTATAACTTTTAGGTAAACTCCTAAGCATATTCTGCTTTATATTTGCCGAAATAATTTAGTTCTCATATTGTCTTCTACAGACATTGTAGCTGCAGCTGTGTTGTCTGGGAACCGCAATTTTGAGGGCCGTGTGCATCCCTTGACAAGAGCTAACTACCTTGCCTCACCACCTCTAGTCGTTGCTTATGCTCTTGCTGGCACAGTATGTTTGCCTACTCATATTTCTAATGTGTCTATGAATGGTTTTTGGTTCTTGCTTCTTTCATATTGTCTGATTTTCATGTCTTTTTTATTAATAATACTAAGTTTATTAATGCCAAAGACTTTGTTGGAAGGGTTAAAAATTGACAAATGTTAGATCTGGAGGCTAATCACAAGCATTGATATTGTCTGGGTCATCCTCTTCATTTATATACATGTTCAGACTCATGTTGGACTGAAGCTGAATTCAAATCCATTTTAAATGTTCTTTTTCTTGTGTCTCAATTTTCTCTATCAATTGTTTATGATAATTGCATCCAGAACTTGGGATCTTGACCCACACTTGGCTATGGGCTTAGGCCGCTGATTGTTTTTTCTTCCGAGTTCTGACTATATTAGCTTCAACTAGAACCTTGTTTTAGTTGGCTGGATGCATATTTTATTTTCTATTCTGTCAAATGTTGATGAAATTTAGGGCCTGTGATGCTGAGAAAATGTTTTTTGTTTCCATATCTTGTTCACGTTGAAGTGTTTAACAACAAAAGGCCATGTATTCATTATGGTTTTTGTTTTCAAATATTTGTAAAGGAAACAGTGAAAACATCTTATTGTTTTGTTTTTTTTTAGACGGACATTTCTAAACAGGAAACAAAGTTAAAATAAGATGACATTTTTGTAATTAAAAGTGATGATAGAAAGAAAACAGAACTTTTTCTCAAGCCATTCATGCCCTTAGAGTTTAGAATACATCATTTTTTTCTACTATAAATGTTGTTAACCTTCACTTCATCCCTTACCTTTTGGGTTGAATTTTCAGGTTGACATTGACTTTGAAAAGGAGCCAATAGGAACAGGGAAGGATGGAAAGAATGTTTACTTAAGGGATATCTGGCCATCCACTCAAGAAATTGCAGAGGTAAATAATGTTTGCTTTTCTGATTATGTGAAATTACTCTACATATTTGACAGTGTGTACAGCAAGATTAACTTAAGTTTGCTTTATTCATAATAGGCTGTCCAATCCAGTGTGTTGCCTGACATGTTTCGAAGTACATATGAAGCTATTACCAAAGGCAACACTATGTGGAACCAACTACAAGTTCCTGCTGAGACCCTGTACTCATGGGACCCCAAGTCAACATATATTCATGAACCTCCATACTTCAAGGGCATGACTATGGATCCTCCTGGAGCTCATGGTGTGAAAGATGCCTATTGTCTGCTGAATTTTGGTGACAGTATAACGACCGATCACATTTCTCCTGCTGGAAACATTAACAAGGATAGTCCTGCTGCAAAATACCTTCGGGAGCGAGGTGTGGAACAAAAGGACTTCAACTCTTATGGGAGTCGTCGTGGCAATGATGAAGTGATGGCAAGGGGAACTTTTGCCAACATTCGTCTTGTTAACAAGCTCTTGAATGGAGAAGTTGGTCCCAAGACAGTTCACATTCCAACCGGGGAGAAGCTTTATGTGTTTGATGCAGCCCAGGTGAGTTATGTACTAAACAAATGTAGCATTATTTTTATTTTTGAACTTTTTAAGTGGCATACATTTTATTTGATATGATATTTTATGACCTTGTCTTTCCTAAATTGCTTTCCAAAATTTAAACCAACAAGTAACAACCTTTGGGATATCCCTTTTAAATTAAAAGAAATGAAAACTACCAAACAATTTTTATTTTAATATCAAAAAGCTTTTAATCCAAAAAAGTGCTACGCCAAATAGAGACTTGATCATGGATCAAAATCCACCTGTTACCATAGTGTGAAAAGTAAAATATAATTTTTCCTTTACCCCCACCCTCCTCTTTTTCTCTCTTTCAAAACAAAAGGCATAAAAACTAGTGGATACTTTTGTACTAGGAGAATTTGATCAACGATCTGATTTTTAGCTCTTGTAAGCGCTTTCCTTGATTTTTTTCTTTTCTGCCAGAGATACAAGGCTGAAGGGCAGGACACCATTGTGCTGGCTGGAGCTGAATATGGAAGTGGAAGTTCCAGAGATTGGGCTGCCAAGGGTCCCATGCTATTGGTGAGTCCTATATAGCCTGTGATTTATATTGTTTGGTTTTCTTGACATGTTGAGAGACTCATTCTTGACAGTTGTCGATGATGCTTACATTTTTCTGACAGGGTGTCAAAGCTGTGATAGCTAAAAGTTTTGAGAGAATTCATCGTAGCAATTTGGTAGGAATGGGTATTGTTCCTCTTTGCTTTAAATCTGGTGAGGATGCTGACACATTGGGATTGACTGGTCACGAACGTTATACTATTGACCTCCCAAGTAACATCAGCGAGATAAGGCCTGGCCAAGATGTCACTGTAACAACTAATACTGGAAAATCTTTCACCTGCACAGTTCGCTTCGATACCGAGGTAATTTAAGCTTGTCCTTCATTCATATTTGTTGATGCAACTTATTCGGTGTTTCGAAAACTTGGCCTTGGATTATTATGTGTAACACACTCCCTCTTATTTTCAGGTGGAACTTGCTTACTTTAACAATGGGGGCATTCTTCCGTATGTCATCAGGAACCTCATTAGGCAGTGAAGTCATGGCTGATGTGAAATGTTAAACTATGTTGCCACTGCGTGTACACGTTGAGTGGTGGTAATAAAATGCGAGAGAAATGAGAATAAATTCGATAAATAGGAAAGATCCCTTTTTAAGAAGGCAATTTTTTTGACATTTCCAGGTGTTTATATTAGGCCTGTAAACATCGAGTGCATTGATTCTAGATTTCTCATGTCTGCGTTGTGTGCCCATTGAACAATGGGGACAATTGTATTTTTTGTATAAGCTGATGTGATCCATGCCGATGGCAGTGAATATTCTTTTCATTGAGGTTTCCAGTCCACATAGTAATAATTTGGCTGAAAATACAAAAAAAAAAAGAGAGAGAGATTTGCGCCTGTTATATGCCAAACATAATATCGTTAATTACAAATGGAAAATAAAAAAATAATTTGTATATGATATAGCATTATGTTCACCAGGTGAGTAGTAGTTTTAGATGCAATTATTATGAGAACACTTTTTTAATAAAATCTAACAGTTGGAAAATTGTTGGGTTCTTAACTGTGTTGATTATGACTTGATTTTTAGTTATAAAAGTCTTTCCAAAAACCAAACTATGTTTGGTGATCTTGTATATTGAAAGAATTATTTTTTAACTGTTAGTTGAATATACTTCAATGTTAATTTACTGAACTATTAATAAATCAAGACATATTCATTAGTTAGAGAAATGAGAAAAAAAATTATATATTTAATCATAATTTATCATATGATAAAATTGTTGTTTTTTATGATAATTATTTTATATCAACAATAATTTATAATTAAATAATGGTGTAAAAAACATACATTAAATTCTAGAAAAATTATCTTTTGATTTATGATCACATTACTTAAATTATTTAATGCTAATAAATTAAAATTAACTAATTTAATAATTTTAATTAGTATTGATAAATTAAGTATCTGTATCTTGTGTTGTGTCACTAAACACCAAATTTGAAAGTGCCTTGCGCCTCCTTGTGGTTGGTGAGTTGTGGCAGGCCAGGCCCCGAGGCTGCTACAAAAAACTCATCTGCTCCAAACGTAAACGTAGCAGCTTGATTTGATCATAGCAGTGAAAGAGAAAAGCCTTCTTTGCTGCAAATTGTTGATCGAGATCAATGGGCTCAGCGGAGAAAGAGCCACTGTTAACGGCGGAGGGAACTCCAACTCCAAATCGATCAAACTCAAAGCACGTGTCCTCCTCCGTTGGGGAACTTGAGAGAATTCTCTCCGACAACACCCTACCCTTCCTCAACCGTGTGGGACCCGCCACCTGGATCGAATTGAAGCTTCTCTTCTACCTAGCTGCCCCTGCTGTCGTCGTCTACCTCATCAACTACGTCATGTCCATGTCCACCCAATTCTTCTCTGGCCACCTCGGTAACCTCGAACTCGCCGCCGCCTCCCTCGGCAACACCGGCATCTAAATCTTCGCTTATGGACTCATGGTAGGTACTTTGCTCAACATATATTTCATTTCAGTGTCTTTCTTGGACTTTTTCTTAGATGGAAAAAATAATTTTGAGTATAATACCTTGAAGATCATTTTTATAAAATCAATTTCATTTGAATTGACACAAGTGATTAAAAATCGAATACGAGTTTGAATTAATTATCAATAACGGATGGTGAAAGGCCGAAATTCTGTCATATAAATAGGCCATTGCATCTTATGGTACCGCCATAGCGGATTTTCCTTCACAAATGGCTTATGGCGGTTGGGAAAAAATCTGTCACATCATTCTGCTGCAGCGACAGCATAGTCGCTAGTTAACAAAACTGGTTTGCATATATATCTTAATGTCACTTTTCTTCGTTAGTGAACAATCCTCCTTAAAGAGATTCTAAGAACTAATTGAATGGTTGTAATTGAGTATAATTACTTGTAGTTCAATCTATTTAATTAGTAATCTTTTCAAGTGAACCTCTGCTGAGAATTCTAATGTTTCTAAAATGTAATTTACGTCCATTCTACTATAATTTAGTGTAATTATTAAAAAATAATTTTACAAACACTCGTAATTAAGCTCTAAACACATAATTAACGGCAGTTGGGCATGGGGAGTGCCGTTGAGACGCTATGCGGACAAGCATTCGGAGCTCAAAAGTACGAGATGTTAGGAATCTACATGCAGCGGTCAACGATTCTTCTCTCAGTAGCTGGCGTTAGGTTGACCGTGATATACGTCTTCAGTGAACCGATTTTAATATTCCTCGGAGAATCGCCGTGAATCGCGTCAGCCGCCGCACTCTGTGTGTTGGGGCTGATCCCTCAGATCTTCGCTTACGCCGTGAACTTCCCGATCCAGAAGTTCCTCCAAGCGCAGAGCATAGTGGCCCCCAGTGCGTACATCTCAGCGGCGACGCTGGTGGTGCACCTGGCGCTAAGTTGGGTGGCGGTGTACGAGATTGGGCTGGGCCTGCTGGGAGCGTCGCTGGTGCTGAGCCTGTCGTGGTGGATCATGGTGATTTCTCAGTACGTGTACATTGTGAAGAGCGAGAGGTGCAGGCGCACATGGCAGGGGTTCACGTGGGAAGCGTTTTCCGGTTTGTATGGGTTCTTCAAGCTGTCCGCTGCGTCCGCGGTGATGCTGTGCCTGGAGGCGTGGTACTTTCAGATTCTTGTTTTGCTCGCTGGTCTTCTTCCTAATCCTGAGTTGGCTCTTAACTCCCTTTCTATTTGGTAACTTCTTACCTTAAATGTCCCTTTAGTTTATATACTTTTAAGTTTTATCAACCTAATTAGCTTCTTTCACTTCCCTGTGTAATTATAGATATTCAGCTAGTTTTGATGCTTTGGGTTAATTACTTACACTAATCTTAATTCGAGACTTATAATTATATTTTCTTAAAATATTTAGATTAGTTTTAATTTTTTTATCATATAAAATACTTGTTTATCTGTTTGATAAAACATATTTTTTTAATAATTTTTAGTATTTTTTAAAACAAATATTTTATAAAACGTTAATTTCTATTTTTTATATTTTATTTTCCTTTTATCCTCGATATATTTATTTATTTTTATTGTTACTTTTTTTTAAAATAAATAATAATTTTTTTTTTATCATTTTACAATTTTTGATTATTTCAAGAATTAATTTTGATTGAACATTTATAATTTAATAAGTTAATTTTTAATTTTCAACTAATTAACTTTATCACTCTTTTTCAAGGATATTATGTGAAGATCAAACTATTCATAGTATAAAATAATTTATATTATTATTTAATCATAAATAATCATGATTTTTAAGAAAATTATTAAATAAATTATCATATATTATTACTTACGATTGAATTATAATGTAAGAATATTTTATAATGTTAATGCATAGTATATTTCATTATTAATTTTTATATTTATATTAAGGAATTTAGTAATTAAATTTTAACAAATGTGTAAATTGTTTTTTTCTTAATAAAATTCGTCATACTTTTTTAAATTTAAGAGAAATTAAGTTTACATATTTTTTTAAAAAAAATTGAGAACGGATTCCATTAATTTTAATATAAAAATATAGAACCTTGTCCAGAAAAATATAGAAACTAAATCATATTTTTCCTATTTTTTCAGCATTTCTTATTTTAAGTAATCAAAATCGAGTTTCATGATTTTGCCTTGTATGAGTTTCATTATTTCTTCTCTGTCTTTGTCTCTTGGCCGATAGTGCCTCTCCATGGTGCTCCCTCGTGGCTTTTAGTTGGAGTTTTGCCCCTTTTTTTCTGAAAGAAACAGCACATGTTAATCAATGGATATAGATGGTCTTAAGATCCTCCATAGTCTGGACAAGACACTCCAGACAAGAAATCAAAATAATTACCGTTTTGATTTTGATCTGCCCAGTGTTCACTGCCGAATCGTGTGTTTACTGTTTAGTTTTATTTATTTCAAAATTTATCTAATCAAACAATCACTCTTGTTATTGTTGTTGCAGTACCACATTTTCTGGATGGGTGTTCATGATCTCTGTTGGATTCAACGCAGCCGCAAGGTTGGATTCCTTTTTTTCTTATAAAACTTCCATTAGCTTAGATATTACTGAACAGCTAGAAATTCCATAATGTAGTTTTCATATAATTAAACTAAACCCGGAACCATCTTCATTTTCAATAATGCAGCGTGAGGGTGAGTAACGAACTAGGAGCAAGAAATCCAAAATCAGCGTGGTTTTCGGTGGTGGTGGTGACAGTGATATCTTTCATAATATCAGTAATTGCAGCACCGGTGGTTCTTGCATTAAGGGATGTCATTAGCTATGTCTTCACAGAGGGTGAAGAGGTTGCTGCTGCAGTTTCAGATCTTTGCCCACTCCTTGCTCTTGCTCTTGTCCTCAATAGTATTCAACCCGTCTTATCTGGTAATAAAATTCAATATTATATTTATTCTGTTTTCTCAACTTTAAACAATTGATGAGTAATAATCATTAGTAAATTGAGTCACATAACTCTGAACTCTTATGCATGCAAGATGCAACATAACATATGGTGTATATAAGAAATAATCTCTGAAATAATTTATTTCCTTGAAACTATGCACTTATGCAGGCAATGGGGAAGTTAGTGTATGAGACCTCGACCAATGTGCCACGCCCAAAAAAAGATTTTATCCAAATGCCACGCGACCAAAAGATATTACCATAATGTCACGCGTCATATTTCGCTAGACATCCCAGCGAACTACACATGCTGATGTGGTGCAATTCTGGTGGTCACATATTTTGCTACTCTGTGTAGCAAATTATATAGTCAATAACGATACTCTGACATGGCAGAGAGAATATTTTGCTTGAGGGAGTAGCGACGTATAATAAATAACTGTCTCCACTTTCTCATAATATATGTCATCCCTTTATTTTTGCATATCTTTTAAACTAAATTGGATGGTAACCAACAGATTTTTATTCAAATTTTTATTCAAAATAATTTTAAAAGAAACTGTATTGTTTTACAAAACTAATTTAGTTAATAGAACTAATTTTCAACTAAATAAAAAAATATTTGAAAAAAAATATGATAAAAAAAATCAAACCAATTGCTTTTCAAATTGTTTCACTTATTTTTTTTCAAATAATTATCAATTTAAAATTGAAATATCTTGAATCAGTTTTAAATTGATTATAAGAATTAGAACCATTTTAAATAGATTTTCTAACTGTTTTTTATTTTCAAATATTTTTTTATTTAGTTGAAAATTAATTCTATTAACTAAATTAGTTTTGTATAACAATACAATTTTTTTAAAATCATTTTGAATAAAAATCGGTATTTTGAATCAGTTTTAAATTGATTATAAGAAATA
>PYAF01004639.1:143621-184515 GCA_007407185.1 Glycine tomentella
TGAAAATTAATTCTATTAACTAAATTAGTTTTGTATAACAATACAATTTTTTTAAAATCATTTTGAATAAAAATCGGTATTTTGAATCAGTTTTAAATTGATTATAAGAAATAGATTATTTTAAATAGATTTTCTAACTATTTTTTTATTTTCAAATATTTTTTATTTAGTTGAAAATTATTTCTATTAACTAAATTAGTTTTGTAAAACAATATAATTTTTTTAAAAATTATTTTGAATAAAAACCTGTATTTTGAATCAGTTTTAAATTGATTATAAGAATTAAATCAATTTTAAATAGATTTTCTAAGTGTGTTTTTATTTTCAAATATTTTTTGATTTAGTTAAAAATTAATTTTATTAACTAAATTAGTTTTGTAAAACAATATAGTTTTTTTTAAAAAAATTATTTTGAATGAAAATTTACCATCCAATTTAGTTGAAAAAGTTTGCAAAAATAAAGGAATAACATACGTCATCATGGGGGAGAGTGGAAGCAGTTATTTATTGGAAAGCGAAAATAGTTATTTATTGTACATAGTTCGCTACTCCCTCAAGCGAAATACTCTCTCTGTCATGTCAGTGTACTGTTATTGACTACTACATAATTCGTTGCACAGAGTAGCGAAATATATGACCATCAGAATTGCACCACATCAGCATGTGCAATTCGCTGGGGTGTCTAACGAAATATGACGCGTGACCGTCTGATAATATCTTTTGGTCGCGTGGCATTTGGGTAAAGTTTTTTTTTTACATTGGTCGAGGTCTCGTTAGTGTATGGTGTATGTTAATGTGTAATGAGAATTTTCTTCACTGTAGGTAGAGGAAGCAGACAAGAGGCTGACCAAATGGGAGGACAACAAGGAACCACTACTAAATTGAAGAGTAACTTGTTTATGTAGGGGTTAGAGAGACATAATATGCTCTTTATTTTTTATTGAAGCCAATATATAAGGATTAATTCTAGAGAACAGGTAGTTTAACACACTACTGTCCCCCACACTCCAAGTCTATGTATGAGCCATGAATAATGTTGTCTAAGCAATAATTTTAAGCAGAAGAAAGAAAGGGGGAAATACTAACGGACTAATATTTTGCAGATAAAAAGCACATTTTGAAGTAGAAAAGGTAATATCATTAAAATTATAAATTTAAGAAATGTTGGTGAGTGTGAGTGCTAGTGACTGTCTGAAACACCCTCTGAAGATGAAGACAACTCAAGAAAAATAAGAAAAGCCCAAAGGAAGGGTTTGTGTTGAAGTTTTGGCCCATTTTGTTCATCCAAACTGGAAATTACTTAACGGGGTATTTGTCAAAGAATTTTGGTAGAGAAATCTATTTTTTCTTATCCATATGAATAAAAAGAAGGGACTAAAAAGTTTACAAAAGATTAAACTAGAAATTATAAGTTAAATTGATGGTTGAAGGAAAAAGAAGGTGAAAAAAGTATCACTAACATTTTAACACAAACTAACAATTAACATTTATTAATAAAAAACTCAAAATTCTATGTTTTTATAGAAAAAAACTGTTTTTTTATCCTTATATAAAATATCATATAAACATTTATTTCTATTACTTTATACTTACCAATTATTTTAGCAAATTATTTATTAAATATTTATAATTTTTTTAATAAGTTGACTTAATAATTTTTGGCTACTAACCAATACTCAAGGCTGGCCAAAGCATACGGAATTCCAAATCCTAAACTCTTCCTGTTAGTACATCTCCAATATTGTTGATATAAGCAATCTAATTTATGTCACTTTAATAATTCGATTAATTTTCTCTTTAATGAATAGTTTTGTTAACAAGTTGTTTAACTCACAAATATTTTATTTCTCTTGTCATATATCTAATTTTAAACAATTTAAAATAATATGTGTCACATTAAAATAATATTTTTTTTAAGTAATCCATTAAATAACATTCATTGTAGATGCTCTAATGCTCCAATATAAGTTATTTTAATATTAACACATAAACTTTTATTATTAGTTAGTTTAGTGTAATGATAATTAAGATGTGTTTTCTTCTTCATAAATGAGATTGAACTTTGATATACGAAAAAAATACTTGTAATTTTCGTAAAACTATTAATTTTTCTGTTTCTCTCCCACTTAAAAATTAAATAGTTACTAATTTTAATTAAATCAGATGGTTCTTTATATATAGTTTTTCACCAATTTTAGTTTATAAAATATTTTTTTAAGCATATGGGACGTTTGGGCTAAAAAAAGAGCACATGCTTTAAGATGTTGGGGAAACCAAATTCTCACAATAAAAACAGTATTCACCAATTTATTTGAAGACTATTGTAACTTTTAACACTATAGAAATTCTAATATATTATAAATTATTGGATTTAAATCTTTAAACCACAGTAAATCTACATTCATAAAGGAAATATTTTTTTTAAAACTGAGAAAATTAATATACATCCACGTGTTTTTTTAAAAACTATTTGATATTTTTCAATAAAGACATGTGTAAATTGATTAAAAATTAGAAATTAAATAAAATATAACTAATTAAGCAGTAATTAATATAATTTTAAACTTTAAAAATGATAGATAAATAAAAATAAAATTCTTTAAAAAATTGACAATTAAAAAAGGTACATAGGAAATACTACTATGTAGTAGATTATGTAGTCATTTTGGATTTTGTGGTGTTATTTTAAAGGTTAAATTATAAATTTTATTATTAATTTTTTATTATTTATGTTTTATTTTTTTAATAAATTTTATCATCTACTTTTTATAATTTTACAGATTTTATTACTGTATTTCCTTTTACAGATTTTATCATTTAATTTTTAATATTTCATGAATTTTACTGTTCAAATTTTATACTTTTGTGCATTTTATTATTATTTTGGTAATGAAACGATATCGTTTTATTTTATTTTTAACTTTTATTGACAGGTCAGAATGGTAAAATGTGAAAAATAAAAAATTTAGATGGTAAAATTTATAAAAATAAAATTTATACGAAAAAAATTTGTAAAGCAGTAAATATTGAGTAATAAAATTTGTAATTAATCATATTTTAAATGTGAAAAAGACGTGAAATAAATGCAACAGTGATATCATCCTTCCTGGTCAGCCCATATATGATACAATCATAGCATACGCCGTGCTTTTCTACCAATCATTTTTGTGTTCAAACATGTCCTTCAGACCTGAGAGGAGTTTCGTTCTCACACATTGCTCATCTTTTTCTTTTCTTTTTTGGTGAGAGAAGAAAACAAAACTAGTATAATAACAAGAAAAAATATGATAATAACATTTCTAAAAATTTAATTGATTGAGCGATTGAAAAATAAAAAAAAAAGAGAGTAAAAAGTCATAAATTCAATATTTTACTAATAAAAATTAATAATTAATATTTTTTAATAAAAATTCTCTCTACTTTGTGTTTTGTCTCTATCTTCATATTCTTCCTAGATTTAACAAAACTAATTGAAAATTAAAAAATAAAATTATTTTATTAAATTAGAAATATTTAATAAAACTAACCGTTGAAATAATTAAAGAATATAAAATTACAGAAAAATAATAATATTATTGATTTATTTAAAAAGATAATTTTTTTATTAAGTATATCAATGATAAAAGTAAAAAAAATATATTTGATAAGATATTTCATTTAGTTTACTTTTTTAATCAGAAAAAATATATTTAATTGTTTAATAGAAAAACTTTTTTAATAATTTCTAACACTTTTTAAATGTTAATTTATAATATTTTATATATTTTTTCACTTTTATATTCGATATATTTATTTATTTTCTTTTTTATTTTTTAAAATAAATTATGATATTATTAGGATTTTAATTTTTTATATTTTTGGTTACTTTAATAATTAATTTTATTGAACATTTTAAATTTAATAAGTTAGTTTTTTAGTTTTAGTTAATTTTATAAAATATAATCACAATACAAAAAGTTAAAAATTATTAAGAAATGAATAAAAAATTATTTATCCAATAGTTAAATAACTTTTTTACTTAATAAAAAAATTTAAAATTAACTAAAATGACGGCGTGCAATATAGCCTGATTATGGGCATCATTTTCCAATCTTTCTTAATTCAATATAATCTCTTGGAATGGAATGGCAACCTTTCTTTTATATCAGTGGCAGTGATTGGGTTGAATTTTAATGCTCCTCAATTTGACATCACCTGAACAACTTTATGATGTAGGGCACCGTTGTACTTCTGCTTTTCCAACCAAACTCATCTGGGCACTCATAAATTTGCAATCTTTCGTCAATTTCAACCATGTTTTGGCGATTTCAGAAACTGGGCGTTGGCAAGTTCGGGTCTTTACGGTGAAGAAATTGGTGGGTTGACTTGAAATTTGGGGTCAAACATGAAGAAATTTATGGTCTTGCACCTTCTGACATGGATTTGGCTATGTGGTGTTGCTCACAGCAGAAGGCCTGCCAGTGTGAACATTGGTGCGGTTTTTTCTTTCGATTCTATCATAGGTAGAGCTGCGAAGACGGCTATGGAAATGGCCGTTTCTGATGTCAATGAGGACCCCACAGTTCTCATGGGAACCAAACTCAACTTGATTATGAAGGATGCCATGTGCAATGCTTTTCTAGGATCAATTGGAGGTGCCGACCCTCAACCTCATAACATTTTTTGTTGTTGCTGTTGTTGTTGTTAGAGTTGCCAACTATCAGTATAAATCCATGCCCTTTTGCCGTTTCTGAGTTTAAGCTTGAATTCTATTAGTCTCTGATGTTACGGACTTGTTACTTTAATTCTCAGCTAACCACATTTTTTTATAAGTTTGATTTTTTTTTTTTTTATGCATATTAGTACTTTTAATCATCCCTGGTAAATAGGCTTTTTAGATATTATGATACTGCATCGTTTTCTATGATGATTATACAGTACCATGTTTTGGATCTCTAGCGACCGCTTATCGTATTCCGAGGTTGCAGTTCATGTTTTGTTTCCTCGTTTTGATGTACTGATTTTATAATTACTTTATAAACTGTTCATGCCAGAGAACACACTCACTGAGAATTCTAAAGTCAGTTAAAAACTCAAGAAACCTCAGCAAGCGTATTTATGGAGTGTATTCTCTAACCGTCTTCTAATCGTTCCCACCTTTTTCAAGGGGTGGTGTATATGGTGCCTTTCTTACAAGCGAGGGGCAGTGATGCTTATAACACCTTAGTCACGTGTGAGAAAACACTAGAATCTCTTTAGTCTAGGCCTATGGGTTTGAGACTTATAGGTTTTTCTGGCCCTGTGATAATTGAGTAGTAGAATAAGATAGCTGCAATGGTCAGCCTGCAGTGTCGGCCTTGGTGAACTTGGCTTGAGTATTGCACTCGTTAAAGACTTACTTGGCTGCATTCTTAGGGCTGGGTCTGCTGAAGGACCTACATAGCCGACCCTTATCTTTTTGCCTTAGCGATGGATGAATTAACGAAAGATATTCAAGAGGAAGTATCGTAGTGTATGCTTTTTGCAAATGATATCGTACTTATTGATGAGACCAAAGATGACGTTAATAAGAAATTGGAATTGTGGAGAAGCACTTTGGAGTCTAAAGGATTCAAGATAAGTAAGAACAAAACGGAGTATATGAAGTGTGAGTTTTTGAGGGTTAAAGATGGTGATCAAGACACAGTGCATCTATTTGGTCAAGAGGTACCCAAGAAAGATGTTTTTAGATACTTGGGATCAATATAGCAAAAAAAGTGGTGAGATCGATGAGGATGTAAGTCATAGAATTAGAGTAGAGTGGATGAAATGGCGGAGTGCATCGGGGTTTTTGTGTGACCGCAAGATCCCCCTTAAGCTAAAAGGAAAATTTTATAGAACAACTATTAGACTGACAATGTTATATGGAGCAGAATGTTGGCCAGCACATAGGCAACATGAGCATAAAATAGGGGTAGCAGAAATGAGGATGTTAAGGTGGATGTGGGGATATACGAAGATGGATAAGATAAGAAATGAAGATATTCGACGAAAGGTATCAGTGGTACCGGTATGTGAAAAGATGAAGGAGCATAGATTGAGATGGTTTGGGCACGTTATGAGACGATCACTAGATGCTCCTGTAAAAACAAAATTTTGTTATCAAGAACTAGACACAAAGAGAGGTAGAGGTCGACTGAAACTTACCTGAGGAAAGGTAGTTAAATAAGACCTAATGGAGTGGGATATAGATTGGTGGACAGTATGTCTGAGGACGGAGTGGAGAAAAGCTATAAGCTTGGTGGAGGGTTAAACCCATTAATAATTTTATGTTTCAGTCATTTCCTTGTTTAGTTCTTTTCCTCTTCTTTTCTCCTTTCTTCCTTTCACCATTCTTTTATTGTAGCTTTTTTTCTCTCTCTTTTGTCCTATTTTCGATTTATCATTGGGTTCATCTACTACCGACCCCAATTAACTTGGATTAAAGGTGCTGTTGATGTTGATGTTGAAACTTGGGGGCACTTGTAATTTACATTATCTGAATTAAATATTCTCATTATACAGCTTTTCAGGTACTTGAGAAAGGGGTTGCAGCCATAATTGGTCCACAGTCATCTGCCGTAGCTCACTCGGTTTCTCAAATTGCTGATGCTCTCCAAGTTCCTCTTGTTTCATATGCTGCCACTGATCCAACCCTGTCCTCCCTCCAGTTTCCATTCTTCATTCGAACTACACAAAGTGACTTGGCACAAATGACTGCAATTGCTGATATAATTGACTTTCATGGATGGAAAGAGGTCATTGTTGTATTCTTGGATGATGATTATGGAAGAAATGGAGTATCTGCTTTGAGTGATGAGCTTGAAAAAAGGAGATTGAAAATTTCTTATAAATTGCCTTTAAGTATTAAGTTTGATTTGGATGAAATCACTAACTTGCTCAATCAATCCAAGGTGGTTGGTCCTCGTGTGTATGTTGTTCATGTCAACCCTGATCCGAGATTGAGAATTTTTTCGATTGCCCATAAACTTCAAATGATGGCCAAGGATTATGTCTGGCTTGTCACAGATTGGCTCTCAGCTACACTAGATTCTTTATCTCCAATGAATCAGACCTCTTTCAGTGTTCTCCAAGGTGTTGTTGGTCTTCGTCAACACATTCCGGATTCCAGCAAAAAGAGAGCTTTTGTTTCTCGATGGATAAAAATGCAAAAAGAAGGATTAGCAAATACTAGTTTGAACTCTTATGGAATTTACGCTTATGACACAGTTTGGGCAGTTGCACGTGCAATTGATATATTCGTCAAAGTACATAATAATATTACCTTCTCGCTTCCTGATAACTATAACTTATCTCATACGGTAGGAATCGGTATTCAGCTGGACAAGCTCAAAATCTTTGCTGGTGGATCTGATCTTGTCGACATATTGTTAAAATCAAATTTTACTGGTGTGAGTGGCCAACTTCATTTTAATTCTGACAGGAGTATTGTAAGTGGTGGTTATGATATTATCAATGTCAATCAGATGGGAATTTCCAGTGTTGGTTTTTGGTCTAATAATTCAGGATTTTCAGTTGTACCCCCTACAGCTCTTAAAAAAAGGAAATATAACAGGTTTTCCCAAGATCAGAAGCTTGGCAAAGTGACTTGGCCAGGTGGAATGACAGATCGACCTCGTGGCTGGGTGATTGCTGATAATACCAAGCCATTGAGAATTGGAGTGCCAAAAAGAGCAAGTTTTGTTGAATTCGTAACTGAACTGCCAGATAGTCATCAAATTCAGGGGTACTGCATCGATGTCTTCAAAAAAGCCCTAGAATTTATCCCATATGAAGTTCCTTTTGTATTTAAGCCTTTTGGGAATGGTAAAGCAAATCCCAATTATGACGCACTTGTGAAAATGGTTGATGAAAATGTAAGTGATACACAATGATAAAGGAGATATTCTCAACATTGGTTAATCATTGTTTTTATAAGTTGGCAGACTGTGTTTTACTGAAAAACAGTTATGCTACATGTAAAAATTCAGATGGCTGACATAATATTATGCTTTTGCTTACTCAACCGTCAGCACAATTTTACCTTTCCTTCTTTTTTTTGTGTGTAGTTTTTTTTTTGGGTGGATATTGCATGTGAAAAAAGAAGGGAAAAGAAATTGAAAAATTGTAATTGGCATTATTTGTTTCTGTTCAGTGTTGTCCAGTGTTATCCAATGTACGATAAATTGATAATTCTTAGGTGCTTTATATAGGTGGCTACTTTACATTTATTACTTATTTGAATTTTTTTTGTTTTTTAAAACTTTGTTATGCTTGAAATTTGGTTTAGGTATATGATGCAGTTGTTGGAGACATTGCAATTGTGACAAATCGTACAATGATTGTGGATTTTACTCAGCCTTTTGCATCCTCTAGCCTTGTCATAGTGGCTCCTATCAACAAAGCAAGATCAAATGCTTGGGTGTTCCTCCAACCATTTACGGCAGATATGTGGTGTGCCACTGCTGCATCATTTTTGGTGGTTGGAGTTGTTATATGGATTCTTGAGCACCGAGTCAATAATGACTTCCGTGGTCCTCCTAAGAAGCAACTTGTGACAATGTTAATGTAAGCCTTTCTCGTTAAGTTATGCAATTTGGCACACACACACACACACATATATATATATATATATTTTTTTTTTTTTTTCTTCTGATGAACTATTATTAGCGTGATTTTGTTACCTTTTTACACTTAGTTTATAAACTTTGATGCAGTAGTAGATGCTGTGTTGATCTTGTGTTGTAGATTCTTACTCCATGTTGTCATTTGCTTTTCAGGTTCAGCCTCTCAACATTGTTTAAGAAAAATCGTAAGAAAACATTTGGCTCCATAGTCGAATAGTTCCTTTCTTTTCTCTTTCTTTCTCAAGGCCATCATATAATTTACTTTTTGTAAAATCCATGGGTTCAATGAGCCAACCAAATAATATGTCAGCTAGTATCCATTGTCCCCTTTCTTTTTGTAAGTTTTAATAGTAAACTCTAGAAGATTTAGATAACAGCTAGTTGTTAATTTGTCGTGAAAATGTTAATTTTGTTTGTGCTTATTTTTTAACGTTTATTTTGTCAGTCAACATTAGTTTTGCACAAAGTACATATTTGTAACATTTACATAAAAACTTTAACAGTTTTGCCATGCAAGAATGCTAGTCCATTGTATTTTTTACTTAGGTATGCACATATAAACCTGTTAAATTGGCTCCCTGCTGTCAGTTTTGCATCCATTTGCATAATAGTGTATAGTTTAAATGTAAAATCAACAAAGGAAAACACGAATGGTTATGAATCTTTTCTCTGGCATTCATGATTATATTGGTGAATAATGATATTTGTGGGATCTACATTATGCTTTCTGATAATCTTTCACTTTGTCGTGAAATCAGAGGAAAATACCGTAAGCTCACTTTCTAAAATGGTGATGATAGTCTGGCTTTTTCTATTGATGGTGATCACGGCTAGCTATACAGCGAGCTTGACTTCAATTCTTACAGTGGAGCAGCTTTCATCGCCCATCACTGGAATTGATAGCTTGATTGCAAGTAACTGGCCTATCGGATACCAAGTAGGATCATTTGCTTACAACTATCTGACAAATAATCTTTATGTATCAAAATCAAGACTTATTTCCCTAGGCTCCCCCGAGGAATATGCTACAGCACTTCAGAAGGGGCCATCTGGTGGAGGGGTGGCAGCTATCATTGATGAGCTTCCATATGTTGAGTTATTTTTGTCAAATGAAACTGATTTTGGTATTATTGGACAGCCATTCGCCAGAAGCAGTTGGGGATTTGTAAGTGATTGGATATTATCGTATTCATGATTAACTATTCAAATAAAGTGCTCCAGATTTCCCCATAATATTGATAATAATATAAATTTTAGAAGCAACATGCCAATTATATTTTTTAACCAGACTAAATGGAAGTATGTTTTACAGTGGGAGAAATTCTAACAAAAGGTTTCTCCTATATATGATTTTCAAAATTCTTAGAACTATATTTTGAAACAAAGGCTTATCTTTGTGGTACCCTTCTTATATGATCCAAAGAGTTGCTTGATATGGCCTGTAGTGCTTGCTAATACAACAATCCAGAATTGCAGTTTTTTCATTTGGTTTTGAACACTGGACACATGAAAATTATCTGTTAATTTATTTATGTTCTATATTATACGTGGCATTTCCTTACATTTTATAACAACACATCAGGCTTTTCAAAGAGAGTCGCCTCTTGCCTTTGACATGTCTACAGCAATTTTGAAACTCTCCGAGAATGGAGATCTCCGTAAGATACATGAGAAGTGGTTCTGTAAAATGGGTTGTCCTGAAGATAGGACAAGCAACTCCAAGCCTAACCAGCTTCACTTGATTAGCTTTTGGGGTCTATATCTCTCATGCGGCATTGTCTCGATTGTTGCACTTGCGCTGTTTCTTCTGCGAATGATTCGCCAATACGCCCGCTTCAAACAAAGACAAAAGGATGTTGCTTCTTCATCCTCAGAACCATCAGGCATTCATTGTTCCCAGGTTGTTGTTAACTTCTTTAACTTCATTGATGAGAAGGAAGAGGCCATCAAGAAAATGTTCACTCAATGTGACAATCATCACAACCCCAGCTGAGATAATTATTATGGTTGTGTTGCAAAGGGCTCAAATTGGTAGATTTCAGTAAACTGCTGTCATTTGGGTAGTTTGCTTAAGATGTTTATATGATACCAGATAGCAATTAATCTGTATAGTGACAATAATGATAGTCTTGTACATTAATTTGTAGTACTAGTTTTTTCTTCTATCATAGTCTTTGTAGTCAAATAGTAGTCCTGATGATGGTTTACTCATATCAATTGTAATATGTTGTGAAAATTGAGTGCTAATGATCTATACACCCTGTCTTACTATTTTGCTTCTCCATGACTAAAAGTTTTGGCAGCTGCTATCCCATTACTTGTTATTAATTCGATGAATCTAATATTAATGATTTGATCCTTCTAATTTCTTACAAAAATTTCAGAACCTACAAACTGCTAACACGTAAAATACTTGCGACTTGATCTAAAAATTGAACTCTACCTCCCTAGCCAAAAGGACCTTACGGATATGTACTTCTAGCATGTATTAATTGCCTGTTTATTTAAATATTGAAAAGTTAATTTTCACACGTAATAAAAAATGCATGTTCTAATATAAATTTATTGTTAAATTAATCTGTACATGCATTTTTAGAGAAATAGATTGTGTACTTATAATATAAAGTAGTTTTATATTATTATTCAATTATAAATTATCATATAGATTAGGTTTATTGAATTTTAGAATAGTTTTTTTTAAAATCATGTTAATAGTGATTTTTGATTGATTGATTTTTATAATAACTATGTTTTAATTATGTTTAATAGTTTAGGATTAATTATATCAAACTTCTTATATTTAATTCTAAAAATAGATGAGCCAAAGCCTTCAAACAGTTAAACTTAGCATCAAGCACGACTGTGGGGGAATTTTGGGGCAACACCTAAAGCTGTGGAAATTGTGAAATTATCTTGGAATGTAGCAACTACATGAGTCCCCACCGGCGACTTCAATTTTACCTAATTGAAGTTCTGCCTTTTGTTGACAAGACAAATTGATTCATCTTTGTTCCCCTTTTGTCACTTATAACATATTACCTTATATTAGTTTAATTTTTCTTACCTAATTGCTTCTTCCTCTATTGCTACTACCATCTCATTAGATGTAAACAGATGTGATTACCCCTTAATAGTCATAAGAACTTCTTTTTTTTAATTCATAATAGTCAGGAACTTTTTTTTTATATTCATAATAGTCATCATGAACTTACGTGTAAAGCACTTACTTTCTTCAAACAAACACAAGTAAAGTTTTAAATACATCTACCATATTAATTTGATCTAAAATCTTTATTTTACTTTCCGAAAATTATAAACTTAATAATAGAAGTTCAAAATTAGTTGCATCAACAAACGATTGAATCTACTAGAAAAAGTTAGTTCTAACAACTTAACAAATCAAATCAAGGTTTAAATCCCAATTAAAAAATATATTCATATTTAATACTCGATCACATATATATATATATATATATATATATATATATATATATATATAAACTTTTCAAATGAGACAAACAAAACAAATTTCATTTTCTGGATAAAAGATATTGGGTTGGTCATAATAAAACTAAACAGAAGTATTTAAAAAATTAAATTCGACTCTTATAAATAAAAAAATAATAATTAGAGAGAAATATTTTTTAAAATCAACATTAGAGAGAAATCTTACTAAAAAGTCCTCAACAAAGATTTAATATAATTAAAAAAAATGAGACAAACAAATATTTTTTAAAATAAAGAGAATGGTTGCCTAATTTAATGATCGATGAAAGAAGGGAGGTTTAATTTACTTAAATTGTTTTTTTTTATATATGTGTGAGATATTTATTATGGCTGCTGAAAAAAAGAGAATAATCGATCTTTGACAAATCTTATACTACGCCATGCATTTGTTATCTACTTATCCCGTTGCCACCCTCTGTGTTTCAATTATTGAATTGGAACGTGCCCCCGTCATTTTCCGCTTTTCTTTTCCCCAAATACTGAAAATGGATCCAAGTCAGGATTGTTTAAAGTCGATTTATTTGTGAGCTTGTAACCTACCTCTTGTGTCCTTAGCAAATGTACAAATCAACTTTACTTTAAAAAGCAGGGACATTACAAATAAATGTCTTCTAATCGAATAAGCAAAAGAAAAAATAAAGAAAAAGAAAAAGATGAAGGATACCCTAGATTAGAAACCTATTGGATGGGAGTGGCTGTCTTTGAAGCTTTCCTGAAAAAGATCTTGATTAAAAGTATTTTGAAGATGAACATAAGTTAATTAAAATATACACTTAGTTCTTCATCAACTTTAAACAGCTCCCATAAAAAATAACTTTAAACAGCTTTACATGTTACAGCCATTAAAATTGGTGTCTGACCAACTAGTACAAATTAATGCCTTAGGAATCAATTCCCTTAAAATAAACTATTAAACATTTCTTACAAGGCAAATAAGTTTAAAGTTCATAAAGTGTAACACATTCTTTGAAGGTTAGAGAGTAAACTATGAAATATCTATGTTTAACTCATAATTTATAAATATTTTTTTCATTATAATACTTTATACTTTTTATCTCTAAATAAAAGACTTTTTTTTAATTAGTTAACACCCTTAAAGATAATTATTAACATTAAATATGTTAACAATTTATATTATTTTGTCAAAATTATCCTTCAAATTACTGTGACTCACAATCTTCTTCTTTGTACTTAATCACTTTCAAATCTAATTAATTAATATGTTAGTCTTCTTATTTAATCCTTATAAGAGAGATAATATATTTATCTTTTTATTACATAGAATTTATTAAAGTAATTAAGGATATTTGAGTTAATAAATAATTAATGAAAAGATAATTTGAAAAAGTGTTACTGTATAAAAAGAGAAAAAAATTGAAAAAAATATATATTTTAGAATAAAGGGAGTATTTAAACATTTAAAAATAATTAAATATCTAAATGGATAAGTAACAAACACTTGTTAAATCAACTAAATTTTAGTGGAACAAACTTAATTGCGCTGTGTAAACACTAAACACGATTATCATGAATTGGTTGACCGAGAAAGGTTCGTATCGTCCACTAGAATCTAGCATTGTCTGAAAGTTCCTTTCTTTTTATATATAATTTATTTACAATATTTGGTCCAAGATGAGTGAATATAAGAACGCAACCACAAAGAAAAAAAATTATTGATTCTTTTATAAACATATCATCTCAACACATTTTAAAGTGATTTATTTTGAAATGTGTTGAGAATATCACATTAATTAGATAAAATATATTTTTATTTTCCATATTTTTATTGAATTTTATTTTTAGTTTTTATATTATTTAAAAATTGTTTTTAATTCTTTTTCATATAATCTTTACTAACAGTATTAATTTATATCTAACGTGATAATAATTTATTTAAAAAAATGGTGTGTAAAGTTTGATTTTTTTAAAAAAAGAAATTATTAAAATGTGTCCTCAAATATATCAAATCCTATTTTTCAAAAGTTATATCTACATGTAAAAATTTTATATCTACATGTAAGAATTGTGATTTGAAATTCATAACTCATTTTTACATTCAAGATAAAAGGATAAAGGAATGTAAGTTTGTGTTAAAAGCAAAAACCAACAATCTATTTTATTATCTATTATCTAAATTATAAATCAACTAACTATCTTAATTTTTTATCACCCATCAACAAAGAGAACTACTTTTATATTTTCATTCTTCTTTTTTTTATTTCCTTCTTTCATCTCTCTCTCTCACGTTCTTTCATTTTTTTTTTCTTTCTTTCTTCATCTTTCTCTCTCACTCTCTTGGTCTCTCTTTCCTTTTTTTTCTCTTTTTACTTTACGTTTTTTCTTTCTTTTTTCTTTTTCCTTTACTTATTTTTTACAATATCTTTTTAAAAAAATTCATTTTTATTTTTATTTACCTGCAATATTAATATTAAATAATACATAATTTTTTATAATCAAATTATAAATATAATATTTATATTATGATATTGAATTTTTTAATTAATTTTTAAAAATAAGAAACACATTAATTGTTATTTGTCACATTGAACCCAAGTTAATATGATTAGTAAATATTTGGAAAAAAAAAAAAGAGACTAAAACAAGTTTTTTTAAAGTTTAAAGACTAAATTAAAAATTTGAAAGTTTAGACATAAAAACAAGATTCGATCAAAGTATGAGGACTAAGAATATATTTTTGTCCATTAAATAAATTATACATTAATTAAGTATCATCTCAATTAGGGTGTTCGCGGATCGGTTTGGATCGATTATAGGATCTAACCCAATCAAATTTGATGGGTTCAGTTCGGTTGGATTTTCAGAAGAAAAAAAATTGAAACCCAACCCAACCCAAACCGTTCATAAAACGGTTTGGTTCGGTTCGGATCATTAGATTACCAATTTAATTTTTTTAGAACTACTATTTTATATCATGATTCTTTCAAATATCTCATACAATTAACACAATATTATCAAATGTATGAAAGTAGTAAAATTGATTCATTTAATACCATCAACATAATATTCTAAAATAAACTTATAATATAAATTAAAACAAAATATTTTTGTCAAGCTTTGTTATAACCAATTTTTTTGCAACCAGATTTGCTGAAACAAACAAATAAACAAAATATTATTCATTAATATTATAAACATGGTAAACAAAATATGAAAAAAAGGTTAAACAAATAATAATATACCTTAAAGTAATACATTAAGAAGTTTCAGCACTTGCAGTTTCAACACTTGGAGATCCAATATTAGCAGGATTTGAAGCCAAACCAAACAACTCTAAAAATTTAAACACAACCCTATTAGCACAAAAATTAATTGATATTTATATAAATATAAAAATGAAATAATATAGAGATAAGAGACAAAGAAGCCACAGTCAATTTTAACGTGAAAAATCCAATTGGGTAAAAAACCACGACGTCCAAATTGGATAATCAATCCAATAGACAACTCCACTATGATAATTTTGTGTAAAAGAGTTTCTGGTATCCTTGTTTCCCAGCAAAAAACTCTAGTCTCAATTCACGAAGAATAAAGACAGACTGATATTCTTGTTTTTCAGCTAGACTGATATCCTAGTTTACCAATCAGAAGTCGCACGTCTCAATTTATCAAGAACATAAGACAAAACTGGTATCCTAGTTTCCCAATTGCGACCTTTACCAAAGTCAAGAAAAAGAATACAATAAAATAGTTATCTTTACGCTTCTATACTTAAGCAAATAGGTACCTTTAAATTCTGATGGAGAGTTGAAAAATTAGACTTGTCAAACGCTTCTATATGATCTCACAACAATTCTCTCAATGATGTAAATATAAACTCTCTAAAACTCTAATATTATTTGGAATGGAATGCATACATAAACACCAAAATATGTTTCTATTTATACTAATTTAAAGATATTATTTTAACCAATTTTTTAATGCAATCCTAAATATATCCTATCGTATTATCCAATGCAATCTTAAATATATTCTATTATATTATGCAATACAATCTTAAAGCAAATATTTTGACAAGATCAATCTTCCAATCTCCTTACATAAAATCTAATAATATATATATATATATATATATATATATATAAATTATTAGATTTTTTTATAAATAAATAATAAAATTTATATTATTATTACGGGTTCACGGATCGGGTCATCGGGTCAACGGATATGTAAATCTAAACTCGTGACCCAACCCGTACATGAACGATTTTGATCGGTTTGGTTCGATTCGATTTTGACCCAAATATATAAATGACCAAACTCAAACTGTTTGGATCGTTTCGGGTTCACGGATGACCCGTACCCGTAAACACCCCTAATCTCAACGCATTTTTAACTTTAATATTTTTGAAAACTTTTTTTATTAAAAATTAATGGTAGGAGATTTTCATCATATCAGATTAATTAATGAACTCAACAAACTAAATCAAGCTAACTAAATTAATTCAGATTATTTTGATTAATTAATAAATTTATTTTAAATTTGAATTACACTAATTATAACTGATTCAATTTTGATTTTAAGTAAAATGAGAATTAATGGGTAATTATAGATTTTTTATTTTAATTTTGAACTAAACTAATTATAATTAATTAAATTTTGATTTTTACCTTAAATCCGAACTAATTTAATCGACGAACACTCCTAACTTCGGGTAATGCTCTCTGTTAAAAAAATAGTGACAGATAAAGTAAATAACTTTTTTCAATTATCTACTTTTTACTTTCTCAAATTATATAACATTTAAAGTTTTATTACATTTAAAGAATATAATTAATTTATTAAATTTAAAAAAATTTAGATAATTTTATAATATATCTTTTATTTCTCTCGCTGCTCATTTATTTTTCTTGTAACTACTTTCACAAAGTATCAATTAAGAAATTTAAAAATATTTAATGCAATATTAATTGTATAAAATTACATATATTTTAAATTATATGAGTATTATTTAAGTTAATCTTTAATATTAAAGATCTTGAGTTCAAGATATGATCTTCACTAATCTTCTAAAAAAAGGTGAAAAAATTTCCAACATAAGAATAAATTATTGTAAAAGAACCTACATATTATTCAAAAAAGAATAATTTTTTTTTCTCTCTTTCTAAGATCTCAAAATGAGATCTATCACTACAAAAAAATGGAGAGATCTTATCATATCTTCAATCCTATGTGGTACTTTGGAATCTACAAAAAAATAATCTAAAATCTTAATTTGAGATCTACTACTAAAGATGTTATAGATTATATTGCTTTTTTTTTCTTTTCATGTAGATAGTTTTATGTACATAGTTAATATTATACAGAGGATTTATGAGTGAGAGAGCTGAGGATTTAGTATTAGAGTTTATAATTAGAATTTAGGATTAATGTTTGATCATGAATAATCAACTAATAATTAATTGATGAAATTATTAATTTTAAAAAATAAGAGACTAAAAAGATCAAAAATATATTTTAGTATTCAAATATAAATTATAAGAATAATTATTATTGGCTCACTATTTTTTTTTTGAGATGACACGAAATGAAGAATGAAAATCGTAGCAAATACGATGTGAGGAAGAAACTGAAAAATCAGATACACTAAAATGACGTCGTTTCATTTTTTAGCAAAATCATAGTAGAATCGCGATTCTACTTTGAATCGCACGATTCTACTCCGATTTCGAATCTACCTAGGATTTGACTCGCTGAGACTTAGTAGAATCATAGAATCGGACGACTCTATGAGTAAAAACTCGATTTTGATAAGCATGATTGTGATTACTCTCCGTCATTTTAAAAAGGGTATTTACACTTGTGCAATTAATGCACCGAAGAAGTGGTCGCAGGTTGACGTTCACATTTACAAAGAATTTCAACCATTTCACATTTGCTTCTGCTAGGTGATTTCCAATTTTCTCACATTCACTTTCACTTTCACTGAACCACCATGTTTGACATTCACATTAGCTGGACGTACCCAACACTATATTAATGCAAAGTCAATAAATGTGCATAAAACAGTGAAAAAAAATACTGACAGAGTACAACATTAAAGTCAATAGAAATTAATGTGGTAATTCTATAAACTGCATTTCAAATTTTATGCATTATAAATAGAATGTTTGTTTTAGCTTAGAAGGTTTAATTTTTAATTTTAATTGTTATATTATACTTTTTTCTTAATATTCTTTATTGTCTCTTTTTTTTTCTTTCTTTATTATAAGTTACTGTCGCTTTTCTATCTTTCGTAATCGTCGACACATTAATTTTGGTTTTGGTTATTCTAATTTTACCTACACTCAGTTATGTTTAGTATTTTAACATTTTTTATATTATCATTTATTTAAAATTTATATATCATTTACAATTCAATAAGTGACATAGAATTTTTTTATTCCCTGAAAATATATACAGATTTTCCTTTTATAGCCATTTTGTGACATCTTGAATATGTTTGGTCCCTCTAGACAGTGTGCACCACTAGCCAGCAGAAGCATGTGGCGCCAAAAAATATTACCATATAAAAATAGACATTTGATATATCTTTCTAGCTATGACGTCACCATCACAAACAACGTTACCGTCACGCCTTAAGAGAAAAAAAAAATGTGATTCACGAAATAACAGTCCCAATAACTCAAAAGCTGTTGGCTCACGATAAGACAAAGATTTTGTGACACGGTTGATGAAATTAACGTGGAGAGAAGAAGAGAATGATTGATTCTCTACTCTTCAAAACGACTATGGTTCTTTGTTAGTGAAGTGGGCTATCTCAGTCTTCAATCACATGCTCCACAACCATATGAGTTCAAAACTGTTGCAACTTGGGAAGCCTTGATAAATTTAAGTTTGGCGTTGAGGTGAGTAATCTTAGATACTCTTATCTCCCTATGTCTTGTTCTCTTGCATCATGTTATATTATAATAATATCATTGTTTCTTTCTCGATATTCGCAATATATTAAGCATATATATGGGTCTTATCCTCACCAACACGTCAACCTTATTTATATGGTTGCAGTGTAGTTTTCACCTTGGAATTTCTGACCTTGATTTGCTTATTATTAAAAATTTATTATAATTATACCTTTACAAGAATAAATCTAAAGTACTTGGATACGCTAACATCATATTTTTCCATCTGGGCAAGTGAATATCTGAAGAGGGGTTATGTTTTCTTCAGGAATAGGAATGAGTTGATTTCAACTTTTGAGACCAAAATATTCTGGTCTTTGGCTCCTTCCAGCTATGATGATTCTTGCCTTCTCATATTTGTCTCTGTGCTGCTGCTGCTGCTGCTGAAATGGTTTGCTTATCGCAGGTGCTGAGTTCTGATCTGCTTTAAACTGAAGAACTTTAAGGGTTTTTCTCACAAATGGAGGTGCTGTGGGTCACAAGGCATGGAAGAATGTTTGAGGGGAGGGTGTTGTTGCTCTTGGTTTTGTTCTTGTGGATTCCTGCACAGGTGGTGGTGGGAAGGACAAGAGTTACCATCACAAACTCTACTACTTCTTCGGCACCAAGAGTTTTGAGAGTTGGAGCACTTTTTACTCTTAATTCTATAATCGGAAGATCGGCAAAACCTGCACTTATGGCTGCTTTCGAAGATGTTAATGCTGATTCGAGTGTTCTCCCTGGCATTCAGCTGGAAGTTATTTTACATGATACAAATTGCAGTGGGTTTGTTGGAACAATGGAAGGTATTTGCCAAAACTTGAATTTATGAAGCTACTAAGATGCTGTTTCTTTGTTCAATTTGAGGGATTGTTTTTGAGGAAAATTCTTATTTTCAAATTAGACTTCTTGCTTTTGTCCATTGCCTTTTTATTACTTGGTGCCTGTTTAGATTAATTTATTGGGTCATCCTTTTACTTAAAAATAAGATTGTTTCTTCAAAATTAAGGATCAGCAAACATGAACATAGAATTCAGGCAATATGGATATAATCTTCCTGTCCTCACGGTTCTTCACATGGTATGTTTCATTCTGTGTATAATTATGATCAATTTTGTAAATGAATTGCCATGTTTGAGTTTCTTTCATTTCAAGAGTATCATTCGGTTTCTTGCACAATAACTTTGCTTTCTTATCAGTCTTGCTAAATCATGATCTGCTAGAACGTACTGTGTGTTTCATTGCATGTGAAATGCCTGATGCTTCTGATTTTGTTGCTGAGAAACTAGGCTAGGTTCCAAATACATCTAGGTCTACATAGTCACAGTTCTATTCGTGTCAACATCAGTGGATAGCCAATTATTTAGAGAACAGAAACCTGAATTTTCAACAAAGGCCTAGAATAAGTACTTATAAAAGAAAATTATAAGAAGATAAAATGAATCAAACTTCTCTCATCAACTTATGTATTGCAACTTTTTTAGAAGTTCTCTCATTGGCCTTCTTCAGAAGTTGAGGTATATAAATTTGTTTTAATTTACAGTAGTCCGGTCCATTTAATCTCATATTTTCATGCTCTGTAAGTACTAGTTGAGAAGTTTATCTGAACTGATCCAAATCCCATTCATTAACATCACATTATGCCATTTGCATAGATATTAATTAATGGGACAGATTTATTTATTTATTTATTTTTTTTTTTATGTATGTAGCTTTGCAGTTGATGGAGGATGAAGTGATTGCTGCCATTGGTCCACAGTCCTCAGGAATAGCCCATGTCATCTCTCATGTTGTCAATGAACTCCATGTCCCTCTTGTTTCATTTGGGGCAACAGACCCTTCTCTATCTTCCCTTCAGTACCCATATTTTGTTCGCAGCACGCAAAGTGACTACTATCAGATGCATGCAATTGCAGACTTGGTTGATTACTACAGATGGAGGGAGGTCATAGCCATTTATGTAGATGATGACAATGGAAGGAATGGAATTACAGTACTTGGAGATGCTCTGTCAAAGAAACGTGCCAAGATCTCTTACAAGGCTGCTTTCCCTCCCGGTGCGCTCAAGAAAGACATCAGTGACTTGTTAAATGGAGTGAACTTAATGGAATCACGGGTCTTTGTTCTTCATGTTAATCCTGAAACTTTTTTTAATTTCTTCACTATTGCTAATAAGCTAGGAATGATGAATAGTGGCTATGTGTGGATTGCAACCGATGCACTTGCTTCAACACTTGATTCATTAGACCCAGTTGATACTAACACAATGAACCTCCTACAAGGGGTTTTGGTTTTGCGTCATCACACTCCCGATACTAATGAAAAGAAGAGTTTTCTCTCAAGGATGAAGAGACTAAAAACCAAGGAGACTCCAAGCTTCAATTCCTATGCATTGTATGCATATGATACTGTTTGGTTAGTAGCCCGTGCTCTTGATGCTTTTCTCAAAAAAGGTAGTGTGGTATCTTTCTCCTCTGACCCTAAGTTGCACGACACAAATGGAAGCATGTTGCATTTACAATCGCTTCGTGTTTTTGATGATGGCCCTTCGTTTCTTGAGACAATTTTGAGCACCAATTTCTCTGGTCTGACTGGAACAGTTCAGTTTGATATTGAAAGGAATAGAAATCATCCAGCATATGATATCTTGAATATTGGTGGATCTGGAATGCGCAGAATTGGTTATTGGTCTAATTACTCAGGTCTCTCAGTTGTGACTCCAGAAATTTTGTATAAGAAACCACCTAACACTTCATCAAGCAGCCAGCAACTGTATGGTGTTATATGGCCTGGAGAAACTGCAGCTAGACCAAGAGGTTGGGTGTTCCCCAACAATGGAAAGCCACTGAGAATAGCTGTTCCTAACCGAGTAAGCTACAAGGAGTTTGTTTCTAAAGACAAGAACCCTCCTGGAGTAAGAGGCTATTGCATTGATGTCTTTGAAGCTGCCATAAACTTGTTGCCTTATCCTGTCCCACGAGAATATATATTATTTGGATCTGGTAATAGAAATCCTAGCTATGATGACCTTTCAAGTCAGGTTGCACTAAATGTAAGTTTCTAAATCTAGTTTGCAGCCTCATATGGATTCCAGTTGTGGATAGTCTTTGAATGTAGTGTCTAGATTTGTGGAACACTATGTTGTGTTTCCAGGGTTGGTTGAGGTC
Source organism: Glycine tomentella (assembly GCA_007407185.1). Lineage (NCBI taxonomy): Eukaryota > Viridiplantae > Streptophyta > Magnoliopsida > Fabales > Fabaceae > Glycine > Glycine tomentella. The sequence goes on from PYAF01004639.1 coordinate 165,820, forward strand.
TCTTCAGATTCTAATAGTTATGTTAATTTGGACTTTTACTTCTTCAGAACTATGATGCAGCTGTTGGTGATGTTACAATTGTCCCAAACAGGACAAGGATTTTGGATTTTACTCAACCTTATATGGAATCAGGGCTGGTTGTTGTTGTTCCTGTCAAGGAGATCAAATCAAGTCCTTGGTCTTTCCTCAAGCCCTTCACTGCTCAAATGTGGTGTGTTACTGGTGCCTTTTTTATCTTTGTGGGAACTGTTGTATGGATTCTTGAGCACCGGCACAATCCAGAGTTCCGTGGTAGACCGAAGAAACAACTCATGACAGTCTTTTGGTTAGTATGTTCTGACCATTTGAAAGCCTTTTTAGCTTAATCTTTTGGAATTTGATAAAGTGTGTCTTTGACATCGCAACCTTCAATATCATAGCATACTGTAACTATTGAATAGGAGAGTGTAATTTAATAGTTAGAATTGAGGTTAATATATGATTTCATACCTTCAACTCATTTCTTTTATTCTTTTCTAAATGTCTTGGAAAAATGAGTTCCTTTCTGAATTTCCAACCCCAGCATAGCACGTCTAGTACTAGGAGATGCATGGCTTACTTTAATTAACATATTTTGCTGAGATAAGTTCCTATTTTGCAGGTTTAGTTTCTCAACAATGTTTTTCTCACACAGTACGTGCCCCACAAATTCTCATTCACACAACTTCAATTTTGGCTTGACATTGTAAACGTTTTTGTGACTCACTTTGCTGTTTTGACCTGGCGCAGGAGAGAACACAGTGAGTGGTCTTGGGAGATTGGTGCTAATCATATGGCTTTTTGTGGTGTTAATTATCAATTCAAGCTACACAGCTAGTTTAACATCCATCCTCACAGTGCAGCAACTGTCATCACAAATTGAAGGCATTGACAGCTTGATATCAGGTACTCAACCAATTGGAATTCAAGAAGGGTCATTTGCACGCAAGTATTTGACAGAGGAACTCAAAATACAACCATCAAGGATAGTTACGTTGAAAAATATGGAGGCATATATTGATGCCCTTGAGAAAGGACCAAAAGATGGAGGAGTTGTGGCCGTTGTTGATGAGCTTCCTTATATTCAAATATTAATGTCAAGTACCAACTGTAAGTTCAGAACCGTTGGGCAGGAGTTCACTAAAAGTGGTTGGGGATTCGTAAGTATCTTTATTTTCATGTCTATAGTTTAGATTCTGAGTAAATAGTCTATATTCTGATGGTGTAAATTACAACCATCATCTAGTAATAAATCTCCATACATGATAAGCTTGTTATCTTTTATGATATCTTCTTTAAAAGTCATACTAAAGATGATTTTAATTGATAAAGTTACACCGACTAACAATTTATTGAAATTAAACTTGATTTCAATATCTTTATCCAATAACCTTTTTATTTTGTGTGAGAATTGTATGAGAATATTGTTCATACTATTTTCTAATCAAAATCGGCATCGATTTTAGTCATCAAAATGAAAGCAGAAATTATCAAACGCATTTATTTTAATTGGAGAACAATACTTATAATACTGCATCTAAATTTAGTTTACTTTTTAAAAGGGTTTGAGCTAAGTTCATGTACTTATTGAAGTTGTTTCTTGTGTGGCTCTATTAGTATGCTTTCTATGTTTATACCTCACACAACAGTATATTGTTCTCATATTTGATACCCTGATGATGAAAGGCATTCCAGAGAGACTCTCCCCTTGCTGTTGACATGTCAACCGCTATTCTTCAACTCTCGGAGAATGGTGACCTGCAAAAGATCCATGACAAATGGCTTTTGAAACATGACTGTTCTGCACCAGATAATGATGCTGATTTAAATAAACTATCTCTGAGTAGCTTCTGGGGTCTCTTTCTTATATGTGGCATTGCATGCCTCCTTGCTTTGGTTGCGTTCTCCATTAGAGTGCTATGTCAATACACAAAATTCAGCCCAGAACCCGAGCAAGACGTCCAGGAAACTTCACCAAGTAGGCCTACTAAAGGTAAAGGGCTTTTCAGAAGCACTACTAGCTTCAGGGACTTGATTTATTTTGTGGATAAGAAAGAAAAAGAAATCAAAGAGATACTTAGGCAGAAGAATAAGAAAAGGAGACGCAGCTTGAGCTTAGATGCCCAATCTAGTTCACCCACCTAAGTAACCATGTATATTTTTGTTAGTTTCTTCTTCTATTTCTCTTATTTAGGCCATACCATAATAACAGTATTGACACAAATTTGTCAACATTGGAGTATTTAACTTCTGCCTTCTTGGATAGGGGACTGTGTCTATAAGATTACTATTAACACAGTATAAAGAAAACAAATAAACAATCATGGTCTAATTCAGACCAATATACACTAGATTTAGACAATTGTACCTTAATACATTACAAACAGTTTTATTTTACGTCTGCAATCAAGAATTATTCAAGAATAGGAGATTTTTCCTTCAGAGAATATCCTCACTGGAATTATCATCTTATATGCTTAAAGTGCCAATCTTATGGTAAACCTTAAAGTGAACTTTATCAATGAGTGGTGGTTGGACAAATTTTGAACAAATGACAAGGGTTCAAGAGCAGCAGTATCAAAGGTGTCAAAGTGAGCCAAAGAAGCTCATATAGGATGGCTCACTTAAAAAGTGAAACAATCTAACAAGATTCACTTGCTTATTTGTTATTTCAACAGTTATACTCACAAAGTTAAAAGGGCTAAGTTGCAACATTATTCAAGACTTAGTATCTGTCCAATTCACTCAGGGTAGTTCTTTAATAATATAATCTTATAGCATCAGCTGTCATCATGAATATATTATTTAGGGGAATCTGTGTACCCTACCAACCACGTTCACATTATCTAGGCTTAAGGTTTTCTTTGTGAATAGGAGTATTCCTGCATGTACTTGTCATAGAGAGATCTTCCACAAGTTGACTCCCACTTTTTCATTTTTTAAGATGATTTTTTTTATTGAAATAAAGTTAAACTAATTACAAAATTCTTAGATTCACAAACCTGCAAAACTTTTTATATAATTACGCATACTTATAAAATTCTGCAAGGCTGAATAACTCAATTAAATAATTTCATCATGTGGAGCCTATCGCTTGGAATTATAACCACTATATGTGGCCATTCCACATGTTTCCCGTGGGATCTAGTGTTGTTCTTCAACTGAAAAATTTATTCTCCAAACTTGGAAAAATGTGTCAATATTTGTCTCTTTTAATCGGATATCTCTGGTGTCATCATTCGTCATTGAATTTTATATGTTTTTGTCAACATTCAACGATCCTACACTAGTGTTATTTAAAAAACGAAATGAATTTTTTAATATAAAGTTTACTATTTCTCTCCTCTCATTTTTTGTCCTTCAGTTCTAAGTGTGGATAAGTGATATTCATGTACAACGCAAGGAGAACTTGACAAGTTTCATCATTTTAATAGAAAACAGATTTTCTGTCGACCGTGCAAGAGCATTTCCAATTAGAATTTTTAAGTTATTTTTTTAGTTTTTATATTATTTTTGTAGTCTGTCATATCATTATAAAAAATTTATATCACAATTTTACTCTAGTGATAATAAATTCTAAAAAAATTCATAAAAACTTACATTATTATATTTTTTATTTTCACTTAATTACAATGTTGTTATGTGTCAGGTAAATATTATTTTTATTGTTAAAAAACAGTTTCTTACAAAAAATACATATCTTATTTTTAAGAAATTCTCCTTGCCACCTAGATTTACTTCAATAATTGTTTTTTAAGAAACAGATTCTTCACGAAACTCTTCTAAAATCCCCATTGAAAATGCTTTTACGCAGTTATGCAGTCATGAATAGATATAGTCGTGTTGGATGAAGATAGGATGATGATTCAGCCATCAGATAAGCCTTTTTTAAATAAACCATCACCATTCTTCTACTTTTATTCAATTTAGGACATGTTTTAATTTTAAGTCTCAAAATATTTTAAAATGTTTCTTTTAATTCTTATAAGAATTTAATATATTTTTAATCTCTGTATTCGTTCAGAAATAGGTATTTTCAGTTCATGATGAAAAATTTAAATCATATCACTTTTAGTATAAAATCGTGTTAAACTTTTATGAAGACTAAGACATATTTTTTGGGATAAAAAATACACATTACCCATCAATTTATCCTTTTGCTTCTGTCTAATCTTGTCTGTTAACTATTTGATTCGATGTCGTTTTCCTAATTGCCTTTGTGGTTGCATCGCATTGTAGGTAAAGATATGTAGAGAATGAAATAAAGCAAGAAAGGGCAACATAGGCAAGGGTTTGGTTGCACCAAATTGGCAGAACATTACATTCCCTATATATTTCATCCGGGAAGTGGGAAGTTGGCAGACACAAATCTTTCTATTTTCTAAATCCGTGATCCTAAGGCCCTTTATATAATGAAAGTTATTCAACAATGTAACTAGCCTAGTAACCAATATCCATGTGTAAGTATATATAGTAATATAGAGTAATAGATTTTGATAAATTGATCTGAAAATAGATTCAGTAATTGAACTGTACAGTGGTGGAAAATCAAAAGATCAGATTTCTGTGGCCGGCAAGGACTGTAGAAAGTTTGATTATTTTTGATCTAACAAGTCGATGCACGTTAAATAGGTGTGTTCTTTACAATACTACTTCTAAATTAATTCAGTTTAAAACTGTTTTTCTTCAATTAGAATCTAGGCTACCTAATCCCAAGAAAAAGTTTATACCATTTTAATTTCTTTTTTCATTGCATGATTGATGGTTGTTGATATTTAATTTTGGTGTCATATAAGATGGTGTAGGACAGACGTAGAGGAGGGTATGAGTCAGAATCAGTGTAGCCTGACATATCCAAATGGTACATAATTGGAGTTTTTATAGGTTGGTAATAGCTAAAAGATGTTCTTGGACAATAAAGCTTTTTTTTAAAAAAAATAAGTTGGACAATAAGTTGGTCATGTTCCATCCTTGTAATAAGTTTAACTAATAATTAACTCAATACAACTCAATACCAAGCCTTCTACATTTTACTCCACTACATCTCCATAACCAAAGGTTGCTTGATCTAGTACGTTTTTGCCCATTGGGACTCTGGCCGATGGCTGCTCGACCTTCTACATTTTTGGTTTATTGGAATTTATTAATAAAGGGTTGCTAGGCCATCTACATTTTGGCCCACTGGGTGAAGATAAGTAAGAGAATTCCTTTCTAAATACAAACGAAAATTATCCATGGTAATGCAGAGCTTGAGTAAATAAATCATTTTATATGGATCCCCTGTTTTGGTCACACAAGTCATAGACATCAGTACATATGATTTCACATCACCTCATTACAATACCCAAGGAAAGAAGAATATTTCTTCGTTTTAAATTTATACTCAGACAAGTAGGCCCAGAAGAATTGAAATTTGTCACGCATATATATCGAAAACTAAAAACTAATCCAGCAGAACATTAATTAATGCTGTTAACTTGTTATAACATCAAACATTATAATACAAGTTATTCAAGAACGCACCTAGCCATGTTTTATTGAGCAAGTACCACCGAAGAACAGAACTACGTAGCAAAGTAAGCAACAAAAACAATCTAGTTACATATTTTTCTTAAAAAAAAAAAAAAAAAAAAAATCCACACGGAGGGAAATTTAGAAACCACTAAAGGACCACGCAGTGCCAAAGCGGTTAAGGCATTTGTAAGTAAAAGTAACACTACTCAGGTTTCACAGGTTCCGTTTCTCTCTTTAGAGGCTCCAAATCCAGATAAGTAAATGGCTCTGTTGGTTCCTCACTGCAATAGCCATAAAACAAATGTCATATGTATGAAGTAACTGTTAAACTTATACTGGGAAAGCCAAGACAAGGTATGCAAATACAAGAAAACATAAAATAGCGATGCAGTAGTTGATTACTTCCTTATAAGGGCAGGGGAAGACCTTTTGCTATTCAATAATTACACTCATACACTCAGTTTCTCTTCCATCCCATTTAACCTCATTTTCTTGCTATCTATCTCTATTTCCTATCATACTACTTTTCCCATCAATCATTTTTTCTCTTTCTTTTCTTTTTTCTTTCGATCTCTCTCTTCCCTCCATCAATATACACCCTAAAATGGGGTGCACACTAATCACTGCTCTTTGGCACTTGCTATCAAAGCCTCTCCATCTCCAGATTTCAGGAAGTCCTGGTGTTGTTAATTATATTAAGATACATACAGACATATATGATATATATATATATATATATATATATATATATATATATGTTATCACCAAAGAAACATAGACTTTAAAATAGTAGCTGCGTCTAAGATACACATACACCTACCTCACGTGTCTATGTAAGATATTTTATGGACACTTCACTATCCCAAGTTGTATTTAATCTTTTTATTTTATGTTTTAAAGTTTTATACAATTCAGAAGAGAATATCACAATAATGAGATACATTATAGGGGAAATTGCACTCATCTCTCTTGAGGACCTGAGGTATTCTCAAATGGCAAGTTGACAATAATTACAGCCTGTCTAGTTTTCAAATTAAACATTCACTGTGCCTCCTGCAAGATAACATGCATTACTCTATTAACGGAAAGCACTAAAAAACTTTCACAACTCTTCGTCTCATGATCCTGAGAAGGCAAAAGTATTCATATATTGCAGATACAGAGCTATATTGCACACTCCTTAGTTCTCGACAATTCTGCTATTATAAATTTATAACTGGTATGTGTTTGCTCTTTCGTTCACTCCTTTCGTTTTTCTTTTCATTGCGTGTTTTATGTGATTTTTAGGGGAAGGACCATAAATAGATGGAGAGGAATACCCAAATCTTAAAGAATTATTCTGATGCTATCTTCTAAGGGGTAAGGGGTAGCAAGTGTTTTAAAAAAAACTATAAGGGTACGAGTATTATTTAACAAGATCTCAGGAAAGTTTCTATTATGTTTACAATGATTCATGCTCACTTTTAAAACATAGATTCTGTCTTCATACTTAAAATCTGTATTTTATGTAAATTTCATACATTGGGTTACATTTGTGTCATGTCTTATAATTTGTCCCACATTATGTCATATCCATGTCCACGATGTTACAACAATAGCTCCTTTGAAGCTCAATGTTGAATCAATTCACAAAATTCATAAGACAAGAGAAGATGAGAATCTGACCCGGGTTTTGAACGCATGCACTGCCAGAAGAGCTTGAAAGGTTCCGGAACAGTCTTGAATGGGTTTCCCTCAAAGCAAGCCTAAAACAATTAGCACCTCTAGGACTTAGAGACAATAAAAGCAAGCTTACCCCAAAATAAGCACATGACAAATCAAAGAAAACAATCTGAAAAAAGCTAAGACCCCGAATCATGTGAAAAGTTTCATCATATGTTACAAATTACCTAGGAAGACATCTCATAATCCCAATCTAGCTCTTTAAAAAATGTGACCTAGAACTTTGTCGATTCTTTCTTTTATGGATTCAATACCATAATAAGGAACAAGCATGATCCAGTTCATAATAAGTAACCAGAAAAAAAAATATCCAGTTCACCTGAATAACGTCCTCGACACGGTCATTGCAGCGGTGAGCTTTGGGTTCAGGATGATTCTCTCCGGTGACTCCCCATGGACTCTCTCTCCTCGGCACCGGCCTTGATGAGCTACTCATCTTTCCTCCTTTCCTCTCTCTCTCTCTCTCTCTCTCTCTCTCTCTCTCTTGCTTCCCAACTTAACTAATTGGACTTTAAACAACTTTACTTGGGCCAGACCTAAAAATGGAATTATCATTCTCACCTACTTCTTTTCTATTTTCACATCTCATTTTTTTCTTCTTCTTCTCTTCCCACCCCCTAATTCTCAGTCTCCCCCTTCCATCTTCTTCTCTCACGCGCTACAGGCTTATAGCTACTTGCTGTTTAGAGAAACGGGGATTTGAAAGAGTTGCAAACAGGGCTGGCCATACGTACAGTTATTAAGAACTAAAACAAATTTTAAGAAAAATATATTTACTTTAATGAGAAAGTTAAAGTTATATGTTTAATTTTTCTTATCAATAAATAAATCATTCTTTACTTTATAAAAATTAATAATCAATATTTTTTTATTTTAATCCTAAAGTTTGAGTATTAGTTATTTTATTGTTGTCCCACCTGTTGCCTACTTTGATGTGATTAGAAGGAGACCTTCTCTTTATTTTTTTTTCTGCTCAATTTATCAAAGCATGACTCTTCATACGTACTTTTACATGAGCACAAATATGTTGACAACTCTGAAAGAACATCCAAACGTTCAATATTAATTAATATAAGTAGGCTGCTTTTAGTATTATACTGTAAACTTTATATTTTCTCTAAAAATAAAAATCAGGTGTAAAATAGTAACAAATTGGAAATAGCATTGCTTTAAAATTTATTGATATTCATGGGCAAGTCCTTGAACAAAAAATTGTGCATACATTATACGTCAGGAGAATTAATTCTTTGACACTCGCTTTGAGTAAATACACCCTATTGCTTAAAACAGATAGCAAGAAAAATAAGCGTAGTGGTGTGTGATGTAATAAGAAAAGTAGTAAGAGATTGAAAAGGTATCAAAGATGAAAAAGAGGATGTAGGAAGTATAATAATACCTCAAAGTTATTATTTGACGATATAATAATACCTCAAAGCTTATTTATGATCAGTTTCATTATTTAAACAGAAATATTATTATACAAATTATTTTAACAAAAAGATTGACATTGTGTGATATCATATACACGTATTTCCTATCTTTTACTTAATCATCTTTTAGTTCTATATATGTATACCTTTTAAAATTATACCTTAAAATTAAAAGGAAGAACTTTTGTTATTCTATTTTATTTTTCACAAAACATTATCCATGTTTGTATGATCAAAGTAGTACGAGTCAGTTTGATGCCTGCCCTTAATGTGATATTTAAGGGAACTCACCCACCCTTTTTACAATATATATCCATCCTCCCAAACATTTTTCATGTTACACATTAACATCTATGTTATTCAACATTTATATGTGGTGGAAATAACAAACACAAATAAATAAACCACGAGACTTAAATAACTGAATGAGATTGGGCAAATTGGAAGGAACATTCATTTGAAAACCTTAAAAGGGTCAAACATGTGTAGCGTAGCGAGAACTTAACCACTACACTAACGGTGCAAGCTTCCCATTTACTAGCCATAAGGCTAGTGCCTTTGATCTAACAAAACACAAAAAACAATAGAAGAAGGAACATAAGCGAGATCAAGTCAAAGCTACAACCTAATCGTAGAAAAAGCTAACACTAACTATAAATATTTAGTCTTTGAAGGTGAAGAGAAGTACTAAGGTCTTGATATAAGCTCTTAGCATGTACTATTTCCAGGGAAGTCAATTCCCGAACCTTAATCCTCTCAACACTGTGTTGGGTGCTAAGAAAGGATCATGCAAGGTGCGCTCTTGACTTCTCAATTCTCATCATTTTTGGTATAAGCCGAAATTCCCAACACCTCCCCATTTGTCCAAAATGCAATGCACCCCTTTATCCTTCTTCTAAACTGCGTCCAAGTTTACAAATAAATTAAGAGACCATTAAAGACTTATCCAAAAAAAACTAATAATACTACCTTGTTTCTTATATTAAGGACCCGAGACAGTAATAATAATAAACAGACCATTAAAATGAAGAGTCAGAACTCAGAATCAAGTGCAAATTGTAAAAAGAATTAGTATAATGTTTAGATAGGAGTGTTAATTGGATTGTGTAGGGTTCTTACCGATGATCCATTGGGTCAAGCAACTTCACCAGATAAAGCAGCCTTAATTCTCTCAACAGTGCAGGCAATGAGATTGTTAACAGTAGCAACAGATCCAAGAGAAAGCTTTGCGGTTGGAACCGAATCAACCAATATTTGAAATGCCACAGTCAAGAGAGAACCACCATGTCCAGTGTCACCAATGCCACCTCCATGTGCAGTGGTTCCATCTGGGAGTATAGCAAATCCTGAAGGAAGAAGGGCCACGTAGTCCGGGTCCCCTCCATTCAGAACCACGTTCATTGCCACAATATCTACAGGAGCATATATCACAAAAGATCCTGTTGAGTCCGCGCAACTCTCTTGCAATATCAACATGTTACTTTGGCTTGAATTCGCACTCTACATGCACCATTCGAAACTTGGGTTAGTCAAACTTATTCACTTTGTTAATTTGACTAGAAATTAATGAAAAAGAAAGATTTCGTGAAATTGATGAATAGTAAATGTGGCTATATGGTTGGTCAACTTACATTCACACGAAGTAGGGAGACACAATTTCCAGTGTCTCGGCCATTGGCAATGTGTGCCATTTCTTGGACAACTCCACCGTTGGAAAGAATATCCCACTGTTCTCCAAAGGGTTGAAAAAGTTAGATGAATCATAAAAAACAAACAAATTTAATTAAGATGAGAAGAAGAGATAAAATTAAAAGTCAAACACAATAACTTCTAATTCAAGAATTTGATACCCTTTTGTTCATTATATATATATATATATATATCAATTTTTTTAAATGTTCAATCAATCTTCCATTTACTAACTTTGTTCTTAATTTATTGTTGGGTGAAGAGAGAATAAAGAGAAATATAAATATAACCAGTGATATAAGATAAGAAATAAATTAATAAAAATAAGAGATATTAAAAGGATATTTGTAATATGTAATATGTAATTGTTCATTTATCATTATTTTTTGTTTACTTAAAATTAAGGACGACCGATTTAGAGAAAGCAACATGATGTAAGATGCAAAAGTCTAACATAATTTAAAATTTTAATTTACCGATGATTACATCTGATTATCCGTTAAAATTGATTGGTGAAAATTCATAATGACACAAAATAATATGGAACGAAGTTTGATGGTCTTCATGATTACTTGTCTTTGGCAATTGGAAAAAGATGTGTGGAATTCAAAGTAATCGATGAGATAACTTAGGGTAGAAATTTGACGTATGATAACTAAAAATGATTAGGACATATCAACATAGAGACATACATCAGACACCCAACTAGGCAATTTTTACTAAATGAAGCAAGTCTAGTAATCTAAGACCACACAATAATGCAGCCTAGAACATTCGATAAGAAGACAATCATTGGTGCATAATTGTTGCCTATAGTTTTGATTAATACGTCATTAATTAGATTATTACCTCACTTCTGGAGTTCTCATCGCGGAGGAATTCAAAAACCCTTTTTGGTGACACAGGAAGCCAAAAAGAAGTTGCAGCACTGAGAACGATGCCAGGAGGCCTTCCTGGGTCATCTACACTCTTACGTGTCATCACCCTTACATCATCAGCACCAGTTCCAGAAAGTGTCGTCCATGTGTGTGCAGTGGATGCACTCACTCCAGCACAAAAGCTTATAACCATTCTCTCAGCAAGTTTCAACATGCTCTTCCTCCCATCTTGGTTTGTTATCACTAAAATCATCATTAGAATTAATATTATAATTAAGGTCAATTACATAATTAAGAAAAAAGAAACTTAAAGAATGAGTGTGAATTCATTGATATATATATATATATATATATAGAGAGAGAGAGAGAGAGAGAGAGAGAGAGAGAGATAGATACCTCCAACATCTACTGTGGGAATGTTTGTTGCCATGGCACTAGCAAGCCTTTCACATTGTCGATCCAAGGCTGCAATCCAACGTTTTGCACCAAATGCATGCCCAGAGCTAACAAGCTGCTTGTATAGATTATGGACACCTCTGTCATCCACTTCTACATGCTCAACCCATATGACCTGGGGCAATAAGATTGACAACAAAATCAAATACCAAATGTAACCAAAAGGCTTACTTAATTGCTCAAGGGTATTATGATATGATTCACATCATCTGTCTCATTCATTTTTTCCTTTCTTTTATCCATTGTTGTTAAAATATATATACGTGTAGCAACTAAATACCACTTAAGAAAGAGACATTTTTCTAACCTTTGAGTAGCCATTGGGCATTTCTTGAATTAAGCAACCTGAGGGCCTTCTTCTACATCTGGCTGAAGGACTAGGACGCAAATTATCCAATGACACGTCCACTACTGCCCAAGTCCCGTCACCGTGCTGCTTACAATACCTCACAAAATAGCTCTCTCGAGTTGGCACCAGAGGTGAAGGTACTTGCACTTCTGCTGTCATCTGCATAACAACAACATAATGGATGTCATCAGTAAATCCTATGTACTAAGTTGCACTATCTTTCATTTAAAAAGAATGGATGTTCAATAAAATACAATATATACCACTTGCAAGGCACCGTTGTAATTCCCCGCCACCCCTGTTGATAACACTTCCAAAGTCATTGCTCTTGAGACTATACCAGCGAACACTGTGGACCATTGGTTCTTAAAACCACAACATAACATATAATTAGTGTCAAAGACTAGAAATCAAAATAGTGCACATTCTCTAAATAATAACGTGAGACAAGAAACTAAGCAGCCTATACATGATTACATGATCCCTGATCATAATCTCTGCATGACACATAGTTTTATTAATTCTTCTTGCGAACCGAAAAACTCGATTATGTGTGTCATATAAAGAGTAAGTGGAATCATGATCACCTGATAGTCTCCAATTATATAATAATTTCTTTATATAGTATATACACGTACCACGTCCATGAGGATCTCAACAAGGTTAACATGGTTCATGATAACAACAGCAGTTTCCCTCGAAGCTTCAAACTTGAAACCAGCTGGTTTAGGACCAATCCCTCGAGGAAAGGACCTGATGTACTCATCCTCGTTGAGCACAGTGGTGCCATCCAGGGTAGTCAACCAGAGAGGCTCACCCATTTGCGCCATTCCAATGAGCTCCTCCATGGCTGCAACAGCAAGCTCTATTATGATTGGCTTATCAGCTTCAATAGGTCCACTTATTGACCTAAGAAGATCTCCTGCAGCTCCACCATACATATCCCCACCAGTGCCTCCAGGTTGGCCACCAAAACCACCTCCAATCCCAAGCTCTAGTGGGCGCGGAGGAACAGATGAAGGAGAAACAAGTGGATAGCTCACCACAGGCTTCCCAACATACTTTGCAGCAATGGCAGAAATCCTATCAATCTGAACATAAACACGTACCAACATACATAAGAATTAACAAAAAAAATCAACTAATTAACTAGCCTCTTTACTGTAAATCATATGTATTTTTTTATCATAAACAATTTTATTTAAGTACCAAACATTTATATGAAATTAGATTTTTTTAAAGATAATTAAACATTTACCACTTAAACCAACCACCAATTTGGTCCAATGAGTTTAGGATTTTTTTTATTTCTCATATTTTCCTAATAATTATGAAAGTATCATTCTATTTCTTATTTTTAAATATTTGTATAACAAATTGTAAAAATGATAAAAGTCATAAAACCTTGTTAAAATTCTTATGCAATTGTATATATGAAAATGAAATGAAATTAAGATGATGTTTGTTTAGTTATTAAAAAAAGAAAAAGGGTTTCTCAGGCTAAATATAGTCCTTGCTGTCTTAATATATCTGCCACGCTGCAATGTTGGTGCAGCTTCCAAATTGTGGTACCTCTTCTCTCAGGCGAGCATTTTCGAGTCTCAAGTGATGTTCATCGAATGACATTTCCCCAATGGCGGTGGGTCCACCACAGTTAGGACACGAGGCATTGCCGAGAGCTTCCCTGAACCTCATGTTATCTGCTCGAAGCTTCTCGTTTTCAGTTCTCAGCTGTGTGTTCTCATGGCGTTCATGTTGGGTCTGCAACAAAAAACAGTAAAACACCACACGCGTAAAGGGTGCAAAGCCTTTTCACTTTTCAACAATAAAAAATAAAAAAGCAAAAACCACGTGTATGTACGTACCTTCATCTGAGTGCGCTTGTTCTGGAACCAAAACTTAACCTGCAATGGCTCTAGCCCTAACTCTCGACTCAGCTCCTTCCTTTGCTTGTCATCAGGGTGCGGACACTCCTTAAAGAACCTGAAGAAAATATATTAAAATTATTAAAAGAAATTAATCAAATTGAATTCCATTAAAAAGCACCAGGTGCATAAACAACCGACACACAAAATTGTTCCAGTTCAATGAGTAATCTCAACTCTGGAGTCCGAGTCGGTCTCATGTTTGAACCCTAGATATGTAAGAGTTTTGTTCCTCATATTAATCTTATCTGTTTCTGACTCGAACATGATTATCAAAGTGTAATTTTGTATCCACAAAAAAGTTGCATTGAAAAAGATGCGTATGTTTTGGGTGACTTACGCTTCCATCTCCTGGATCTGGTGCTGTGTGTGGCGGTGGTAGCGTTTCTTCTTGTTGGGACGAGGGTCTTGGTCTTCACCGGAAGCACCTTCTAGGTTTTCACTACCTGACTTGGTGGCACTGTCAAAGTCATCTTCACGGATTCTTGGGACATCGCTCTCTGAAGTGTTCTGAGGCATGTCCAGTGGGTGGAGCTGACCAGCTTCCATCAGGTTTGGCTGGAACATTTCTTCAGATCTTTGAGATTCCGAAGCCTTATGGTTTTCAATCTAACACAACACAATCATACGAGGTATATAGTACAGTGCAGTACACTCAAAAGAACAAGCATATATATATATATATATATATATATATATAAAATAAAACAACAACAACAAAACTTTTTAAATTTCTTATTTGCTTTCTGTCTAATTCACATGTGTAGACACATAGCTATGGAGGACTAATTGATGGGATGATTTAAAATTATTATTTGGGGTAAAAGAGTTGTGCAAAAAACACGAGGATTTTGACTAGGTTGATATGGTTTTTTGGGGGAAAGTGAGTAAGTAGTAGCTTCAAAACAGTGAGACGGAATAACGCGTTTTGCGAATAACGAGAAGGATACAAGAGAGAGTTGAGCTGGCTTGGCTTCACACTAAGACCAATTTTGACTTGTGAAAAAACAAAGGCCCTTTTTGAAGGATAAAAGTCAAATTGAGCAAATCGAACGCATCAATCAAATTGGCATCCGAATCAGAACCCAATTGTGACAAAAAGGTGGGGAAATTCGAGAGAAGGAAGAAGAGAAGGAGAAGAAGAGAAGGAGAAGAAGAAAAGGAGATGAAACAATTAGCCCACACTAACCTGGCCAAGAGAAAGCCCTGAAGATAATCCAAAGCCACCAACGGTTCCGTTTCTTCCAATCATCGAGGGCATGTTTCTTGCTGGAATCATAATACCAGCTGGCATATTTCACACTCTGGAGAATTTCGATCCCTCTCCTTCAATTCTCTCTCTTGTGTCCAGTGTTGTGTTTCTGAGAAGACCTTTTTATGTTGAAAAAACTTCTCAGGATCAGTTTCTGACAAGGTCACTTCAAAAAGGAAACATGTTAACATAATAAGCCAAATGAAACTCCCAGGCACAAAAACGTGTCTTCGCATGTATATTTTTTTTTTTTTTAAGAAAAAAAATGAATAATTAAAACGCGTCGTGTGTATGCCATGTTAAAATGCACAGAAACGACTGATAAAAAATAATGCACAAAAACAAAGTGTTGACAATTTTCTGATTCTGCAAATCCGGACAAGCAGAATCAGAAAATGAAAATTTTCAAAAAAAAAATAACAAAAAGTCTCACAAAGATTTCGGGGAATCCAACTAAGCTACTTGTTTTTCCATACACACACACATATATATATATATATATATATATATATATATATGTATGTGGCAAACCTACCGTTTCTTTCGCATTCTAGCAACCCTAGCTAGATGCACCAAAAAAGAGTAAAAAATTAAAAGAAAAATTTGTTAACAGTGTCAACGGTTTGGTTTCGCAAAATCAATGATCTTGAATGTGTGTGAATGATATATATCCTATATGAAATCAACATGAACCGAGACTTCTCCTCCACTTACCAGTCGGTGGTAGTTGCTGGAGAAGATATATAGCTAGCTA
This sequence comes from Glycine tomentella, assembly GCA_007407185.1. NCBI lineage: Eukaryota > Viridiplantae > Streptophyta > Magnoliopsida > Fabales > Fabaceae > Glycine > Glycine tomentella. Next base: position 181,807 of record PYAF01004639.1, read on the forward strand.
GAGAAGAAGATGAGTATTTAGATCTGCTATGGGACTATAAGCTTGTTGCCAAAAAAGTGACCCTTTTCAAGGATGCATAGGAGAAAAAAAGGCTTTGAGGAAGATATGGAAATAAAGTTGCTTATATATGGCAACCATGGAAAAAGCTTGATGTGTGTGTGTGTGTGAGTGAGTTGTTGTGACTTAGTTTCAAGGGAAAAAGAAGAGGAGAAGAGAGGACAAAGACAAAGGAATTGAAGGAGTAAAGAAAAGGGAGGAGAAAGAGGGAACGGATGGAGAAAAATGTGGCAGCGATGAGTTATTGCTGAGGGTATTGAGATGGTGCAATTGCATTTAATGGTAAGCCAAAGAGGTGTAATTGCTAGTGAAAGAGAGAGAAGGATACAGAGAGTGACATTTTCTTTTTCTTTTTTCTTTTATGTAGTAAATTTTTTGCCCTTGGGAGAGGAGAGTTGATGGTGCAACGAATGACGGCTACCAAACTTCAATCTTTTGCTTCTATACCATAGTACTTAATTACTACATAATGTTACTACATAATTGGTGAACTTTTATATAGCTTTCTCAAAAGACATCATGCATGTATATTGTGTTATAAACACTAATTAAAATACATATGGTTTATAAATGGACGAAGATATATGAAGCTTTTTACTATCGGAATATCGTAAACGTTATTTCTTTTCTTGCTGAATAAGTCTGTTGACGTGTGAACAGGAAGTGGTAATGCTAGCTAGCCTGGACTTTGAAAACGCATTCGCAATCGCATGTTATGTCGTAGGAAATTTTGTTGACTTGGTTAGCCTATACTAATGAAAGATGGTTATATATATAATTGAATGGTAACAGGTTGGGATAAAATTAAAAAGTTAAATGGTACTAGTAGTACTGCACGTTGTGATTGTTATTATTATTTGGGGTCGAAAAAAGGTACATGTGTATATTTCATATATATTATGAAAAATTGAATCGATAATTTTTGTGTATAACCAGTTTTGTGTTTAATTTATTTTTATCTTACAAAAAATAAAGAGTAATATTAGTATACTAGTATATTGTCCTCGGCTTTCACCTGTAATAAAGGAGGGAATTCCGTGTATGGAGAATTTCGCTTTCTCTATTAGAAGCCACATCATTACTTTTTCATAATATCAAGATAAACGTATTAATTCTATTAATATAGCCGGTATTTTATCTTTTAATTATAAGTCTGATGAATAGGACTTTGGACCATGCATGTTAAAATTGTTAATTACATGATCACATGCCAATCATGATAATTGTCTTACACGTTATCATTCCAAGTCAATTAGCTGTGGGATAAAATGACCTTTTATAGTTGCATCCCTTTTTCTCTTGATGGGTATAATCATGAGTTGAAATACGTGAAATACGTGAAATACAACGAGGATGATGGTGTCAAATATCCTCTCAAGTAGAACTTCAGAGTCGATACTTTTTCGACACAACTTTTCTTAACCAATGTTACAACAGTATTTCTAAAACAAATACTGAGGGAATAAGTGAAATATTATTTTACGCAAACTTATAAATTTTACTTAATTAATCATGTATTACATCGATCGAAGTTCTTCATATTTATTTCTTTTCTCTAGGACCATATGGTCCGTGACTTGATAATTTGTCAATGTTCTATTTGCATTACATCATCCCTTTTTAACGCCGTTGAGGAATACCTCTATTCTACGTCTGATTCTCAATTCCCATGTTACGTTGAAAGTATCATGACATCAGACATTTTCTAACCGATGGTGTGGCCTTTTGGGACAAGAAAACGAGCAGGTTCTCCTCTTGCTTTTTCTTTTTTTTATTTTCTTAAACTCCTCTTCCTTTTTAATTGGTTGTAAACTTGTAGGCAATTCTCTGAAAGGATTGCGATCATATTAAGTACGTGTATATATGTTAGTATGGCCATATACATATATACTATATCTACGTACATAGTGTGTATATTCCCTTAGTAGACATAGAATATTGGGTATTGATGCCAAAATATTTGGTGAAATAAATGAACCAAACATCGTTGATCATTAATAATGATTTGGCTATTATTACAACTCTTTCAACATACAACATCGTTGTCAATTATAAAGAGATGACAAATTAATTGTAGAGTGTATTTAGAACTTGCATAATTGCTAAACACGTACTAGTACATATACATAATGCATTTATTAGAAAGGATTCAAGATAAATATAATAAACTCAAGGAAAACATGACACCCGCTTGTGGCGTGCAAATAAGTTAAAGAGCATCCCCAATTTATGAACCTTCTTTATAACATTAATGTGTGCCAATATATATTTTTTCCAGTTTCGAATACAAGTAAATAAATAAAATCTAACTTTAAAAAAAAAACTCACTTATAATCATTAATAAATATATTTAGCATCATTTAATTTCTATACAGAGTTAGCATCATTTGGTTATACTTTTTTTTAAAAAAATATATATCATAAACTATTTTTTAAAAAAAATTGATATCAAGAATAAAGGGAAAACATTTAAAATAAAATCTCAATTGAATTAAAAATATTTTAAGAATGTTTTTATTAAATAAGATAAAATTAATTAAGATTTACTTATAATTGAAATTAATATAAAAACATTTCTTTTATATTTGAGACTTGAAGGAATATTATTTAAATAATTATTTCATATTAACTACAATATATTCAATATAAAAG
>PYAF01004639.1:184615-212602 GCA_007407185.1 Glycine tomentella
TTAAACATAGTAACTATACTACAACTCTTATATTCTCATTTTCTTTCTTTTTCTATTAAGTTTATTTTTTTTTAGTTTAACTTCCCAACTCAGTCCAAAATTCAACATTCTTTAAAAAGTACATTTTTCCAAAAATAATTATATATTAAGAGTTTAATAATAATACACTAATAAAATAATTTTATATTATCATTCAATCCAAATTATCATAGGTATAATTTTTAAAGTAATTACTATAACTTATAAAAATCAACAAACTTATCATTCATAGTAATCTATGATTGAATAATCATGTAAAATAATTTTACATTTTTTTCTCTTGTTTAATAATACAATTTCTTGTCTTAACAAATAATATTTTATATTCAAAATGTTATATTTATATTGATATTATTTATCTTTAAAAGTATATTATAAAATATTTCTTAAACATAATTATATATTTCTTTAATTTAACTATTTAACTATACATAATATTAATAATATATTATGTTCACATGAACAAATCAAGTAAGCTATAGTTGTTTGAATACAAGACTAAACATCCTTTTGAAAAAAATTGAATTTTTTTATTCAAAAAACTTTATATTTTCAATAAAAAGCTTTCAAAATCCAAAAATCTTATATCTCATATTCCAAGAGGCACTTAGTCTTATTCGTTAATCCAAATTTGTCTTCTATTTAACATACAAATATAATAAATAGAAGACAAATTAATATATATCTATATAGATAAATATAGATACATAACATAAATAAAGACACGTATTATGGTATGATATTGATACTAATTCACTTATATATACCTTAGATAAAAAAGAATCAACAAAATTCTTTTTTTAAGCATATAATTTTGTATGGTGAATCTAAAAAACAATCTCCTTTATATGTATTTAAATTGCATTGATTCAATTTATTATTTATAAGAATTAATTTGATTGTGATGTAGATTCAAAAATAAGTTGAGTTTTTTCTTACTTTTTATATAATTATTGTTTTTAACGTAATCATTTTATTATATATATATATATATATTGTAATTTTATAATTTTTTCATATGTATTTTTCTTTTTCTCTAATATTTTTAAATTCCCATTTTTCTATTTTATAAATTCTAAAAAGAGAATGGAAAGTAGATGGATAAAATACCAAATTAATTTTCATTTACGTCTTTACTCGTTATATAGTGTTCAAAATTTTTAAGTCTTAATTATCAAATTGAGATCAAGACTTCAAGTTCAAATAAATAATTCAATTCAAATTTTTATTTATTATTTATTTACAAGTAGAAGTGGGACATGGGTTTTGGCATATATAGTTCGTGAGTGGACCTAATCATCATAAGATTCCCATTCATTTTCTGAGGCAGAGGAAAGGACTTTGCCCATAGAAAGCACACGCTCTCTCCCTGCAAATTTGCTTCCCATATTAATGGCTCTGAGCCACGCAAGCTGGCTCTGCAAGCACAAACGCCATTTACTCCCTTCATGTTTATCTTGCACTCCCTCATCTCTATTCTTTTTATTTTTATTATTTCAGTTTCATTCCCAAAATTTCATTTTAGTAAAAAAAAAAAAAAAAAAAAAGAATTTCAAAATTAAAAAGGAAGGCTTTTATTGAACGGCGTGAAAGGATGTGGGGTCGTTAACGGGTTTGCACTTGTGAATTGTGATGGATCAAATGGTCCCTCACTGAATCGGTACATATTTAAATGATTTATATTTTTGTTTCTTACTCACCCTATTTTTTAATTAAAAATTAACATTCTAATATTTTTAAATAGAAATATTTAATTTTAATTATCGTTTTATTAAATTATTTTTTAATTAACATAAAACAACTACTAAAAGATTAGCCAATTATTTAGAGCAAGTCAAAGGTTGCGGGTGGTTGGATAAATAAATAGTATCTGGCAAATTCACTCACAAGTCACACAACGCACCAGCCAGTCGCAAGGGAGAGTTTTGGGGGGGGGGGGGGGGGGGGGGGTCCAAAAATTTATTGCTTTTAGTGTAACTGGTATGGGTCAAATTAACCTCCCTCCCTCAGTAATTTACATTTTACGTTTTCACTGATAAGTGATTTAAAAATATTAAGTAAAGAAATAAATTATTTTTATTATTTACAAGTAAGTATTAAATGGTTTTATATTTTAAGAATTTGATTTGAATGCATTGGTCATATGATTTTTTACACTGTCATATAATTATAAATTGATGTATTATAAAATTGTTGATTTTTATAATAATCATTTTAAATCATTGACTGAAAATGTCAAATTTTTTATACTAGTAATGTATTACGATTAAAATTATTTTAAATAACATTTTATTAAACATTTTTTAAAAATATCAATGCTTTTAAAGTATTGATTCACATTTCAAGGAAGTTATAAGGTTGATCTAGTAGTAAAGGGAGAAGGCATGGGATGAAAGGTTACATATTCAACTTCTTTCACTAACAAAAACTTAACAATTAACAATTAATATTTGTCAATAAAAAGTTAATTGACACGTCTTTATTATAAAAAATACTTAAATATATTTTTTTGTCCTCATAAATATAAAAATATTCAAAATTCGTTTATGCAAAATTTATATTCTATTTTTTGTCCTCGCAAATTTTGAATTTAATACTTTTTGGCCCAGATGTACATCTGAGCCTACTTGTGCACAAATGTAAACCATACCAATTTTTCAACTTATAACTGATGTAAACATTTCTATATTCCTTAATTCTCTTCTCTATGTTGTTGTCGAAGACATAGCACCAAATAACCAACTCCCTACATATAGAGTCGACATGCACACAAACCCAAATTGATCCAAATGGAAGTGTCAAACCCAGGTCCTCTCTCTCACACACATATCGAATGGGTAGAGGGGAGGAAGAGGTTGTAATGGTGGCGACGAGGGAATAAAGTGACAAAATGGTTGGAGAAGAGGGTTGTTGTTGATATGGGTGAAAATGGGTTGGACTGGACCGAACCCTACTTAAGTCCAACTTGGCCTGTTTTATATTTCTATAGTCCAAGTCCAGGCCTGTTATCCGTCATGAGTCTATTTTTAGGTTTGGACGTAACCTTTATATAAGCCCGTCTGGCCATGTTTCATATTAAGAAGTGTAAAAAATAATTTTTATTTCTTTACCAAAGCCAAAGATTTTAATTAAAATTAATAAGGTAATTTTAAAACACAAAATGTGGTCAAAACTTGCCTACAAATAATGTTATACGTGACAGATTATCAAAGCCTTTTAAGCCCTACCAAAAGAAAAAAAATCCTTATTTCTGCTTCCCATCTATGGTTATAGGAATTAACTTATTTCAAATATTAAAATGATTTAAATCTTCAAACCATTAAAATAATTTTGTAATTTCATTAAAACACTTATAATATTATAAATCATATTAATAATAATATTTTTATTAAAAATATTGTTGTTAAATATGTTTGTTCATTAGTCTTAATAGGATTTTTTAAGGCTTATAGCCTGACCCATTTAATTAAAAAGATTTTTTAAAAAAGTTTGAGTCGAACATTTATGCTAGATGAGTCGGGCCTTAAACAAGTTGGGTCATAGGCCCCTGACGGGCAGCCCAACCTACTTTCACCCCTAATTGTCAGGGTTTGTGAAGGTGAAGGGACAGGGGAATCAGATGTGAAGCCATGGGGGTTGAGGTTGCGCCCATATCTGATGGCGTCGGGGTTGACAACGTGCGGTGACAACATTGAGGGTGGCTTATGACACGATGATGGTGTTGGTTGATGTAGTGCGCACTACAGGAGGTGGTGCAGGTGGTGGTGCGATGTAAAGGAAATGGGGCAAGGTGGTTGCCGGGTTGGTCGCATAGTGGTCAGGGCTATAATGTTGATTAAGGGGTGTTGTTTGAGTGACCTCACGACAATGAAGGTGGTGGCGTCGGGGACGCGAGATGTGACTGTTGTTATTTCTAAAGTTCATTAGGGTTGTGGTTTGATGGGGTTTGAAGAGGGGGGTCCAAAAATTTGTGGGTTTTCTTTTTTTTTCATTTTGTAGTGGTTATTAACCCTTAAAATTCACTTTTTAAAATTTAAATTAAAAATCATAAGTTCAGAATTACCCAAGCTTACATTTGGGCCAAAAAGTAAGATTTTGATTTTATGAGGACAAAAAAAAAATGACAATTTTTTTAGAAACAGATTTTGAACATTTTCATATTTATGAGGACGAAAAATATATTTTAACAAAAAAAATCCCATAAATAGTATATAAAATGTCAATATATAACTATTAAACTTTATTTTTATTATAAAGTTTAATATCTAATATATTATATCATAATTAATTTTATAAAAATGTATTATTATTTGATTTTAAATATTTTTTGTTTAGAGTAATGGTTTAACTATTAACTTATTATATTATATATGTTATATAATAAACATTTTTATTTAAAATTATGTGAAATCAATGTTAAGAATTTATGTTAAAAAATGAAAAATGTTTTTAGGTAAAATATGATTTTATTAAGACAAAGAACTTGGTACAAGTAGTAATTAACAAGTACAGAAGGAACCAATCACGTAGTAACCATAGCCTTAATTTCCTTAGAGTCCACAAACCTACCCATACCAACAAAAGCATGACCAAAGCTAACCAAAAAACAAGAAATAGAACTTAACCAAAACCAGATTTAAACTCTGAAGTGGTTTGTTTATATTGTGAGCTGTAACTCCAAATATTAGATAACCACCTTAATTCCTGCTTTCTCTTTTAAATTTATCCTTCGTTCCATCACCCTCAAGGAAGCTCCTCTTTATCTTCTATTCACAAACAATACTAAAAAATACACTTTTAACATTAGCTATTTTACCTTTTCTATATCAATTTTTAATCGATGTTGAAACCGTCGATATTAAAAGTCTGAAAGTTAACATCAATTTTCAAAAATCGATGATAATAAAAGTATACAATATCGATTTTTTCAAACAATCGATGTCGTCGAATAAGAAATAAAAAAAAATGTTAAAATATGGTATTAATATTTAGCACCTGGTACTATAGTTTAAGTGTGTTGCATGTGTTTTTCCCTTCAACGCTTAATTAGAACCCAGATTATTCTCCCGTTTACAAGGATTTTTTCTTTCTTTCTAGAAAATAAACCCATCATAATATGGATCTTTGTCTTTTTTGGTGGAGCTCTAACATATCTCTATAAACTTTGGTCTTTTGAATTCATTATAAGATTAAGTCACAATTAAACTCGATCATTATCCCTTCCTAAACATATATTTTGGAGGAATCGATCAACTTAAATCCCCCACAGGCCACAACCTGAAGGTATGTTGCTATGCCACGTCGATCCTTGGGTGTCCCTTTACAAGCTCTGGTTGCTCTCACCGTCTGTCTCACGTATGCCACCACATCCTTCTCTACCCTCCTTTGTACAATTTAAATGTGTGTGGGATAACAAAATGAATCTCACATATAAAACACGTATCAAATCTTTAATTTATGTCTATATATTCATTTTATTTATCACAAATAAACAGATAGTATTACCAACTAAAACAGCAATTCAGTTTTAATGCATTATTAATATTATTTTTATTATTATTATTACGAATTAATAAATATTTTGACAATTTAACCTCATCTACCTATGGAGTTCCGTGGAGTCATATGATGTATGTAACATGGTCGATATTATTGCCGTTTTCTGGAAATTATTTTTGATTGTTTTACTTTATTTTGTTGTTGAAATTGTTTTTTAAATGTGTTTAGTTTTTATATATAGTTTCGGTTAAATATGATCAAGGTTTTTATGTTACCATGTCCATGAATTTGGTCATCAAACACTAAAAAAATATTAATTTAATATCTCTTTTCTATAATTTTATCATGTTTTTTAAATTTAGAAGGAAAGAATTTATATTTTTTTTGAAGTTTAATTAATCAGTACGAAAAGTATAAAGCCTTGATCATATTTAACTATAGAGATTAAAACCATATCTTTCCTTTGCTGGAAACAATTTTTTTTTCTGTTATCTTACCAATCATATCTTCCAACTAATAGTGAGAGACTAAATTTTTTTCTATTCATAAATATTATTAAAGTGAATTTTACAGCTTCCATCACCGAAGTTAGAATTGTTGACACAACAAGAAATTATTTTTACAACATACTTAATAAGGATAGAAATATTAGGAACAAACTCTTTAACATTTTTTTAACACATGTTTTATTATTAGTTAAAATTATTAAAAATTTATAAAATCATGAGAAAGACATTAATAATCTATTATTAACTGTTTTGAAACTCATAATTTTGTATGATTTTTTTTAAATCAAGAAATAATTCGTTCAAAAGAACATGTTAAAGTATACTTTAAAACAAGTTAATTATCTATTATTAACTGTTTTGAACCGCGACAAGTAATTAAAATTATTAATAAAATAATAAAACAAAGCAGATGCCGTACGGTACGCTAGCATGAGATTGTAGCTCATCATACATGATGGACCCGACTTTGCCTACGTTGCACGTCACTACATCGAATGCATGATCATTATCTTGACGTACTCAATTCTATACTCCACACCCTAATTAAACTGCTAACGTGCTTACCTGAATATTCCAAATTCAAATTTCACCATATTTCTTTAATATTAAATTCAATTTGAATTAACTAAAGAAAAAAAAGGAGATAAAAGAAAATTAAAAACATTTCAACAATAGACATAAAGTTGACTAAGAGTAAAATAACTAAAGTTTAAACTTTAAAAACAAAATATAACTGCTATTTTTTTAAACTTTAAAATTTAAAGGTTTGGTGCTCATAATTTCACTCTCTCTATTGCGTAACATTTTATTCAAGCACAAAGACAGGATTATACTCCAACACTCCAAAGCAACAGCACAAGGAAAAGATACTCCTGTATTACAATCTTGTAACACAAGGGAAGAGGAATGCAGAAGAAAAAATTCAAAGACATGGAGTGAGATCATTAAATATTTCGCCAACCAGTTTTTTAATTTCTTTATTTGAGGTCTTTAATTCTGTAGAATATACTGTCACAATAATGAGTGTCAGTATATTCCAAACAATTTAAAGGTAAAACCCACAAGCCAGACACATGAGGATTAATATAATCTATAAACACCACAAGCCCCCGCATACACTCCATTAAATGTAATTGACCAATTAATCAACATTCACCTTAATACCATGGTGAACGGAAGGAACGTCATCACAGAATGCGTAGATTAAATTATACAGTTATTTTAGTTTATTTAATGATTTTGAATTTGTGTTCTGATATGTAATTGCATCAAATATTTGAATAGATCAGATTTTTTTATTATTTATAATTATATCCGAACAAAATTATGTTCAATTAGTTGAAAGAGAAATACTTTATGCTTCTATCTGTATGTACTTTTAAAAATAAAAAGTAAAAAAAAAAGTTAAAGAAATTAATAACAGCAATTACATTCTTTTGAATGTTTACTAAAGAAATAATAACAAATAGATACAGTTATTAAAGGATAATTTTAAAATAAAAAATATATAAATTAAAAAGAATAATTACCTTTTTTTAATAATTATATAGATAAAAAATACTCGTAATCTATAAAAAAAAACTGATTAAAAAATTAACACTAACATTTTGTATACAACTAAAGACATTATATTCAACTGATAATTTAAATCTCACACACAATAAATATCTAAGTGGATATTTTCTTAAAAGAAATTCTAAATATTAAATTATTATATTAGACATTAGGCTAATTAATTAGACAATAAATTTCTTCTCTCAAAGTTTTAATATAATTACATTGTTATTTATAATTACATTGTTATTGATTCAAATTCCATATCCTTATAGGATAGCCTTCCTCCAAGTGCTCTACATATTCAATTCGGTGATAAATATTCATGAGGATTATTTACGTTTTTTTTAATAAGCAAATATAATTATATTAAATATCAGCACAAGCCTTGCCAAAATATAAGTGTTATGTTCACAATGGTTTAAATTACCCACTGTCAACAGTTAACATTGCAATCCCTTCATATCTAAAACAAGAAGCCAATCCTTTTCATATGCTTACCCCTCCAGGATCATCTTCTGCACCTTGTAATGTATAAATCAAGATACCAGAAATGAATCATATATATTCATTATACCTCCTGGATTATTTACGTATATATATAAGAATTAATTTATGATCGGCGAATTTTAATATTACTTTGGCATTTTGTAATATTGTTGTGAATTATCAAATTTTGTAAAGTAAAATTGTTTAATATTAATTTAAATATATGGTCTATATTTAGTATTTTTTGTTTTGTAATCATTTTTTGATATTTTTTTATCAATAAATATTAATTTTTTTAATTTTATTAATTTGAGCCTGCAATTTCTTTCTCTCTCATTTCCAACCATCAAACCAATCTTATATATCATTTTGGATATCCTTTGTAGTACTCTTACATAGTGGTCTTTGTTTGACTGATAAATAATTATGAATAGATAAAATAACAATAAATTAATCTTTATTAAATAAAATAAAAGGTGGGTGTTATTAATTTTTCCTATAATTCATAAAGTTTGTTGATTTCGTTTGTTTCAAATATATACTAATTGTGGTGTAATGTAAAGTTTGTTGTTGTATAGTGTTTTGCTATTAATTTACAGAATTCCAATTTTGGCAGAAGAAAATTAATCTTAATCTACTATGTATTATTAAAGGTTGATAACATGAAAAGTATAATTCCATTAGAAAATGACTCTTTGTTACTATTCCCCCCAAAAAAATACTTTTTTTGTTATTACTTTTACACGAGGATAATGAATAGCAATACGTACGTATAGAAAGCGAACGTAGGGATCCCTAGCTCCACATTTAAAGGACATATGTGGTAATATTTAAAACCACCAGTCCTTGTCTCGTCATCATCAACCAATTCTTATTTATTGCACTTTCCAATTAATTATTCACTTTAATATGGGGTCCCTGTGATCAATAATTCCTCAATAGCTTTGTTTATTACCTTATTTAATTAGAGAATGATTTTATGATCCACAAGAACTTAATTAAATATTCCCTTGCTCCATCAATATGTATTTACTATCCTCGTGATATCTCGTTGAGCTCTCTTCAATTAATGTTCAAGATGGCATAGCTTCTGTCTCCTCTCAGTCTCTGTCTTCCCAGCTGATCCAAACCCCCCACTCTATATTTTTTTTTTATAGTTTTTGTTGTGCAAAAATATAAAATTTTGTGGAAACTTATTTATCTTTTCTTTAATATTTTCGATCTAATAATTAAGATTTGCAAGGATTATAAATTAAATGTTGTAGAAATTCTCGCACCTCGCTGGTTAATTGGAGGACAAAGTAGGTCCAAAGATCTGGCCAGCATTCTAGAAAGGTACACTCATATTATATATCTTGCCCTAGAACCGTTTATTAAATCAATTCGTGAGACGAATTCTTGGTCGTATCCATCTTCTGTTGGCATATTCTATTAGGGTTTCATTTTCAAAATTTCAACATGTCTGTTTCTTTTTCAGGGCAGTTGGGCGTTTCAATTATTATTTGCTTCATTTTTATTTATTGATTTTTTATAGAACTCCATTATTTGGTAAAGTTATGTTCATATAACAAAGTCACATAACATATATATTTTATAATATTGCTATATTTTTAGCCTCTTTCTTTTTCCATCATATAACTATCTTATTTCTTACACTTCTCTTTTTCTTATATATTTTTTTGCACCAATTTTTTGTGCAAATCAAATAGAAACAATTTCTCTATTTGTTATCTTTTCTTTCTATATATTGTTGGCGAGTGCTGCCAAAACAGCATGTACATTTGTTGTAGGCCATGCTGATGAAGTCCATATCCATATATGTTGGGGATCTGCATGTAGTTGTAGCTGTCATGGTCCTGGTTGCAAAGGCAAGTGGCTCCCAATCCCATATTTGTCATCATTGACTTAAAAAAGAGAAGAAGTAAAAGTGTAGAAGGAATCAGTCTTCCCTGCTGATTAGGTCAAACCAAGAACACAAGACAGCTCTCTTAGGCAGCTACAATGGGGTTGAATATAGTAGAAGAGGTTAGTATTTCATAACATAAAATTAAGGTTTGAATTTCCCTTCACATGTGAAATCAAGATTTAGTGTTTGACTCTATTTCAAATAAAATTGTCTTTGAATATAGATACATAAAAGAAGAAGAAAAAATCAGCTCTCATTTTTTTTTAACCACCATAGTTATTCTGGACATTTTGGCTTTCCGATGAGCCTTGAGTCATTTTCACAAGCTTCAATATTTTGGTCACTTACGAGATTGATTATCAGTAGACTTAGTCACGATTAAAATTCATTATTCATATCTAATGATATATTTTATGAAGATAAAATTATCTAAGTCATTCCTACAAACTTAATATGTGTTACCTGATTGAGTTACATTCACTAGGTAACTCTTAACTTTTAAAATACTTGGAGGTTGGGCCTCTTACACTGGCTAAGTCAGCCAAACACTTAAAACACGTCGTCAAGGTAGTTCAGCGGCGCAATTGAAGGCCTTCTCTAGTTGCCATTAAATAATTAATTACAGCCGCCTACATATTTATGCAAACAAAGGTCAATCTTGATTTCTTCTCGTGGAATTCAACATTGTATCCTAGTGATTTTTTGTTGTTGCTGAATGTATGCTAGTGTTAGTGTCATCTTAATTAGATTTTTCAACTCTTTGTCCTGTATAATAATATATAATTGTTTGGTTATAAATAGTGATTATAACTACTTAAGGCCGAATAATGTCAATGCGTTGTTCTGTTCTAATTGACAAAAATTAACCTGAGATCCAGTGAAATCATAATAAGGTGACATTGCTAGAATCATCCTGTATATTCATAATAAGGGGGCATTTTATGTCGGCTAATTTTGATTTGAAAGATTTTATTGTTATAATTTACTAAATATTTTTATCATGTATTTGTAGACACATAATAAGACGTTAAAAAACACAAAGTTATTTATTATAAAAAAGAACGAATTAATATTGTAATTTGAACATCCAATTAGCAAAACCGTTTTTTGTGTCTCAATTTGTACCCTTCGCCCATGACTATTAATTAATTTTTATCAACGTGTGTCATTGATAACAGTGAAGATAAATAAGAGGCTTCTGAGAGACACAAGCTAGAAAGAAATTAAGTCAATAAGGCCAATTCGATCGAGAAAGATAAATAAGAGCCTTCTGATTTTCCTAAAAACTAAAACCATGATCAAACTTTATTTAGATCTAAGATAAAAATCATATAAACTTTTCTAGCTATAAATATATCAGTCCTCATAAGTCAAATAAACCACATTACTGCATGCCAAATAAAAATAAGAAGACTTCTTTACTTTTTTTCCTTGCGAGAATTTGACCATGCTGAATAAACAAATTTAAATAAAAAGGGGTAACCAACAAAAGAGAATTCAAGACAGCCATAAATTTTAGTGCATACCTAATTCGAAAAACTGCAAGACAGAAAGAGGCGTCTAACATCCTCAACGCCACGGACAAGCCATTTCCATATATATATATATATATATATATATATATATATATATATCCCTTAAGAATCTTTAATTTGACATTCTAGGACACTTGTATTAGGCTTAACTCCTATAAGTAGAATATCTTAATTATTGTAATCAAATCAAATTAAAATTAGAGCTTTTAATTCAAATTCTTCTTTCATATATAATTTTTAAAAGTAATATAGGTGGACGAACTTTTGGCAATAAAAGATAGTATAAGATAGGTGGAAGGGAGGATAAAAGAGAGTAAAAAAGTTAAAAAAAAAAAGATAAATAGATAGAAAAAAATGAAGCTATATATATTGTGATAGAAATCAAAATCCAAGGTTCGATAAAAAAAAAACTAACAATAATTTTAGTGAGATTTTCAAATATTTTATGACTAATAATTAACTAGGAGTTTCTCTCAATAATCAAATTTTATAATCTACATTTAAGTCTTTTTTGAGAGTTAGGATTTCTCTCAATTTATTTTATCTCTCAAGGCATCGTGTGATTCCTTTTAAAACATATCATATTTTGTCGTTATTTATTTTATCAGATATCAATACCTAAATTTAGTCAACCTCAAATTATCTATTTTTTTAAATAAGTATAAATTTTTTCATACTTGTAAATTTAAAAATTACATGTTTGATTTATTTGTTATTTTCAAAAAATTTATCTCTCTAATTTATTCCTATTTAATAAAATAAAATTATACATCTTAATAATGAGAAAATCTCTTTTAAACTTTATTTCTTATTAGGTATGGTTGCCATGCATGTCTAACAATAAAAATAATTTTTAAAGTTATAAATTTATTTAAGTTAAAAATATCCATGGAATAACTGAATTTTTTTTATAGTTTATTTAACAAATTTTAATGGGAATTTTATTTTATATTTTAAAAATTATTCCTTATTAGCACTTTAAATTAATTAGTATATAAACACGGCATTTTTTTTTCATTTCTTTCGAATATCTCGATATGCAATGGGAAAATATTACTTTATATAATATACAGAGACATACACGCAAAATGTACCAAAAAATAAATATATATACACGCAAAGGTTCCTTATATTGAATGAGGTACCACTATATATATACAAGTGAAAGTTTGAGTTATACATAAATCCGTACGCTGATGACAGTCTACGAACGAAATTACGGAAACCTTCTTTAATGTGACTAAGAAACTTTGCATTGTTAAAAAAAAAAAAAAAAAAACTTTACAGTAAATATGTATATTAATTGTTATGATCTTTAACGTTATATATGTATACACTTCTTTTAATGCTTTTATTATTGCAATAGGGTATTGTTGGTAGAAGGTTTGATTATGAAATTTAAGTTTTCTTTCTTCTGACTTGAAATTGGCAGGATGCATATGTTGCGTATCTAACCTTAAAGAAAAATTCAATTGAGCAAGGGATTTCAGGCATTTCGTTTCCCTACAATAAATGAATTTGGTGCATATAAAAAACTTGAATAATTCTTTAATTAAGTAAACCACCTACCAATATTTGGTATATGGCTATTAGGTAATTTTTTTTATGTTGAGTAAAAAGATTACAGATGCCTTTCAATCCATTGAATTAAAAAAAAATGTTAGTAATTTATAATTATCATTTATTCAAAGAAATTTGACACACGATAAAAATTAATTATAAATTTTTTCATTAAATAAATTATTCTTACTCATATAAAATATAAATGCATCCTAATTTTATAATATTACTCAACTTCTTTATATTGTTACGGGCAAATTTGGGTAGACATGTGGTGCTTGATATAAAATGTGATTAATAAATCTTATTCATAGCTTTGTTCTTTTACAACAAATTTAAATAAGAAGGAAGAAAGTTTTCAGCAAACATTTCATCGACGAAAAAAATTATAATATGATGAGAAATTTTTACATTATTGCATAAATTTGGGTCTATATATTAAATTGACCCAAATTTTAAAAAATAAAATACCAATTTTTTTTTTAAATAAGGTAAACAATTAAAAGTAAATTTTAGTCATTTAATATATTCAATATACCTTATGCTTGAAATCTGAAAGATTTTTAATTTTTTTTAATCAAGTTAACTATTTTAATTTGTTACAAAACAAACTAAACTAATCATGTGTTAGCTTTTAATATTTTAATAGGAACTCTAGTCTCGTGAGAGAAAATTAGCTTTACTCATAGAGATTCAAGAGTTTATTTTTATCTTATGACAATTACAATAGGAATCAAGACGATTGATGACTTCTTTTTTTTTTTCATCAGTGGGAAAATTACAAAACAGAAGAACAAGACAACTGGAAAAAAAAAAAACAGTTATCCCCTGGAATAGGAGACACCCGAAGCATCCGTTAACAAAAGACTATTCAATTGAGGTGAATACTGCTGCAAAAACACCAGGGAGATGTTTGAAGATGCTCCACTTTTAGTAACAAATCAGCACACGAGTTCGCTTCTCTGTAGGCATGAATGAAGTTGAGCTTCCGTGGCAAAGTTCTCAAATGTTGAATGTTCCTGATAATAGCAGCATAACTGCATAAGGATGGAGCTGAATATCAGGATTGGATAACAACTTAAGGGTGAACTGCATGTGAGTCAGATTCGCAGACTATGTCTCTGAAACCAGCTTCCCAATAAGTAACTCGTAACCCATGATAAATCACATGAAGTTCAGCATTGATATTGGTAGTGTATCCGAAAGAGGCAATGACTTATGAGTTTATTAACATGACCCTAATTAACAAATTTATTTATTAACTTTGATTGGGGGCGTTAAAACAAGCATGCTTCTTCTTCTTCTTCTTTTTTTTCTTTTTTTTTTTTTATTTGGGTTAAAACAAGCATGATATGTTTTCATAATATATTTGGTAGTTTCAAAAAATTTAAACCAGACGTATTTTACACCACAAATAAATTTTTAACAGGATTACTTAACTTTTTTATTTTATGGTAAAAGAGTATTGTGTAACCTAATAGTTTCACATCACATGTTGAATTTATGGAAAGAACTTGAATTCAATTTACATAAAATACATATATGAGAAGAGCCAATAAATTTTAAAAGTAATTAAGTTTCGATTAAATTGGAGGTTAGTCTCATAAGTAATTGGATCAAAGTATTTGTAAATACCTTGAGATTTCAGAAAAAGCTAAAAGCCTTAATCATTCTATAAGCTAAAATCTTTGATTTGAAGAGATCTTAATATTGTTTTGGTGAGAATATCTTCTTAATCTTAAAACATGAATACTAAATTATTAACTGTGACAATATAGTATTTCCTCCTATTCATATTTATATTTTATAATGTATAATTTGTTACAATGACAATATGAAAATAAATAAAAAAAATGCTCACCTAAGTTCAATTCCTAATCATACGTACGAGAAAAAAAATGATTTTGTCTCTTCTAGTACAAAGAGATACACATTAGAAAATAATATAGACTTATAATTCTTTATTAAAAAATCAACAATTAAATATTATAATAAAATCAAATGTACATGTAGCAAATTCTTGAAATTATTTAATCAAAAATTTATTTTCTAATTAATGTTTATTACTGTACTTTATCTTTAAGGTTAACCCTCATTAGAATGGACTGGAAATAAAATTGTCCAAAGTCTTAAAAAAAGATAAAAGAAAAACAAGATCAATAAAACATCAATTTGGACAATTTTGAAGGCCCAAAACATAACAGCCCAATCCATTCTACATATATAGAACATTAGAAGTTTTATTCCCTTGGAAGGTGGAAACCTCTGCGAGGCACCATGGCGACACTGGATTCCGACGTGACCATGGTTCCGGCCGGCGAACCCTCCACCAGCGCCGGTCCTTCGTCCACCAAGAAGCCGAAGCGATTCGAGATCAAGAAGTGGAATGCCGTTTCTCTCTGGGCTTGGGGTGCGTCTCTCTCTCTCTCTCTCTCTCTCTCTCCGCTTTCTACAAACCCTAAATTTTCTTTTCTTTCTTTTAATTTATTGTTTTCTTTCTGTTATTGCAGATATTGTTGTGGATAATTGCGCTATTTGCCGCAACCATATCATGGATCTCTGTAAGCGTGTTAATTCAAGTTATTTTGTGTTTGTGTGAATTGTCATTGCTCCAAGAAAATGATCTAATTCGATTTGACTTTGGATGCTGCTGTAGGTATTGAGTGCCAGGCCAACCAGGCTAGCGCCACTAGCGAGGAATGCACTGTAGCTTGGGGTACACTCTAAAACCCTATAGTATTTTTCAGTATAATGCTTCATTTTGTTGATTCCTATTGTTTTATCTACTTGTTTTCCCCTGAATTAGTTGGTATTTTTTTGTGGAAAAAATTTCAGTGAATTGTCTTTTTAGTATTCGTTCATTGGTGATGAAAGTTATTTAGAGATTTTAGGATTTTTTAAGTGAGTAATAAAAACTTGTTTTGATCCTCTGCTATGCACGCTGTGTGCTGTGAGTGTGACTGCTGGTTAGTTGTTACTCCTTCAGTGAATTAAAGGGTGCAGTTTGCTTGCCCTTAAGATATGATTTAAGCTTTTTACTCACTTGGTCTTTCCTTGTTTTTATGTTGTTCAATTTTCTTACGACAGATACTCTGCACGTCCTCGTTTTCTTTTTTTATGTTCAACTTTTCAACTAATGCATAGTCAGCTTCTTAAGCATACCTATCAGAGCATATTATTTTTCTTCTTTTAGGCTTTGTTTGGGAGTTAGGAGGGGAAGGAAAGGAAAGAGATTCAAGGGGAAGGAAAGGGAGGAAAATGAGGGAAGTTCCTTCCTCCTTGTTTGGGAGTTAAAAATATATCAAGAGAAGGAAATTGAGATTTAATAAGATGTTAAATATGAAAATTATATAATTTAAATGTAAAAATATATTAAAAATATATTTTAATATATTTTGGAATTTGTAGTTGGGGTAAAATAGTAATTTTAATTACTTTTCCTTCTAAAAACCCCCCAAATTGGGGGAATAACAATTTTTAGGCTTTGGAGGATTTTGGAGGAGTTTTAAAAATCCTCAAATCCTTTCCCTCAAAAATTAAAACTCTCAAACAAGGAGATGACACCATCTAAACCTTTCCCTTTCCTCCCTTCCCCTCCAAAATCCCTCTCCCAAACAAAGCCTTAGTGTTTTCCTTTTTATCTGGCTGCCTAATCGTCATGTTGCAACGACCAGCTCAAATTCATGTGGTTTTGAAATTGTTTGATTGGACATCATTCTTATTGTAAAATGAACACCCTGCTCCACGTGTAAAGTTGAGTTTTGCACTCAAATGAGCTGCAAGATAGTCTGTGCTCGTAAGTAAAGCTCATTAGGAAATGAATTGAGCACTTTTCCAAGGGAATGTGATCCTCTCTGGGTGCAAACAGTATATGATTAGGAAATGAGTTGAACACTTACCCACAGGCCACATCCCAAGTAACTAATGTTAGTTGAAAAATCCATAATACATATTCAAGTCTCATTATCACTTAATACCTCCCTCAAGGCATATTTCGACTTTCAATCTTACCCTCCTCAAATCATCACGCAGTGTTCATCCTCAGGCCTCACCATATGAGTTATTGTGATGACAACCTTTCATGGTAGGCCTTGGCACCAGTGAGGGAGTGGGAAATAGCAGGGAATAAGGGTGTGGTGAAGTTGCGAGAGAGACATAATGCATTTCACTTGGGTTTTGAATTGTGATAGGATAATCACATCTGGATAGTATTTTGTTTATTTATATTTTTTTCACAATATATATTGTCACCATTAATTTTTTTCAAAATATGATCACATTTGCATATTGTATTGGATACTTGTACCTGTTCCCCACACTGAGTAACATAGGGTAAAAATCCACATTGAATGCATTTTAGGAAAAGTGCATAGGTCCTTAAACTAGTTATGTATGCTTCTTTACTTTTACGTTTTGGCTCAGCAAGAGCACGATTACTCATATTGTTCCTTGCTCTGACTTATATCTTTTACAGGAGTTTGTAACCATGCTTTTCACTTCCATTGCATAAGCCGATGGCTCAAGACCCGTCAAGTATGTCCTCTAGGTATGTGGGTCAAGTTCCTTTTCCACCTCTTTTACTGTTTGGATTCAGTGGATTCTTCAGTTTTCTCACTGGCTTAGTGTTTTGTTTCTTTGGTGGTACAGATAATAGCGAGTGGGAGTTTCAGAAATACGGTCACTAGAACTTTGATGCGGCTGAGCTACTTCCAACTTGGACATTTGGATTGTAGCATTTCTATCAACTTTATAGCTCTACATTACTTGTAGTCTTTTGCTTGCCTATTGGAGTTTTATTTAAAAGAGTCACTTCTAAATGCTTTCGCATGCAGTTACACTTCCAGTTCCAAATTCGATCACATCTACTCTAACAATGTGGCAAAACGGTGGTGTTAATTCACTCAATAACAAGATTTATGGAATATTATAGCATGCAAATATTCACGAATAGCATATACGAACAATTCTGTCCTCCTAATATTCTCCTTAACAAATATCATGAAAAGTATTGAATGTGTTTTAATTGCTAACTAATACGACACAGAATCCTTCTAATTCATTTCGAACTTTGTATTAAGTAGTTACGAATAATTTTGAATTTTTTTATATTGATTATGTTATTGGTATGAATAAGTTGTTTTTGGAAGTGATTATTAATTTTTATTGGAGACTGTGAGAGTATATAAGGTGAATGTTTTTTTTAATATGATTTTTTTTTCATATTTATGGATTAATTAGGATTTGAACCTTGAAATATTTATTTAATGGACACAAGTCATTGTCATCTTTGTCAACCATTGGTGAGGAATTTTGAAATTATGACATTATCAAAGGCTATCAAATTGAGAGGTAATAGAAATTCCGTTAGTTTGTAATGTAGCATAATGAAAAATGCAAGCAGGAATGATAACCTAATGATATAGTTAAAACATCCAATACACCCCTAATATCAGCAAACGATATGAAACTTTTTTTATTTTATTTATTAAACTCACGTCAGGCTCTCATGAACGAATGCTATTAGATAAGCACAACGTTGTCGTTAAGCCGGATTGATCGACTGAATAATATCAAAACTAAACACCGTATAAAACCGCTAATAGTGAGCCATTACTACGGTCCACAGAAAACAAAACTTCCCAATTCAACCAGGGGAACCCATATCATATGGTCCCGATTTTTAATGTTTTCTCACTAATAAATTTGGACTTTGATTCCAAATGGGTGTGGGAGAACTGAATGGGATTGAAAAAGCCAGCACAAACACATGTTAGCAAGCCTATGTAAAACTACCAGACAATGCAAATTTCAATAACAACCATAAATGTGACCGGAAAAAAGTTATTAAAGGGAAAATGTCGTCGTGAAATATTTCTCTGTTTTTTGAAAGAAAAGAAAAAAGTTTGTAATCGTAAAGTGTGAGAGAGTAACTAAATGTGTAAGGAATAAGGGCTTGTGTACAAAATAGATAGTGAATGATCACTAGCAATACAAAAAAATTAAAACTATTGAGCGTTAAAGGACAAGATTTAGCTATAGTATTTTAATTATGTGTGATATTTTTCTTTAAGTAAAATTAGAATTTCACCTTAATATGTTGTGCATTAAAATTTCATCAAGGGAGTTTAGCTTGGTTGATTGAGTGAGATGTGTGACTGTTATAAATTTTCTATATCATGTTCAATTTTTATGGATTAAAAAAATTAACATAATATTTCTTGTGCATTATAATTGTCATTTAAAGTCTTACTATGATTATTGAAGTAAAACTCTAATCTTGATTCAACAACATATAAAACTACTTAAAAAAAATAGCACCTTAATCTTATTCTATGCTAAAAAAATAAAAAAAATAAAAATATCAAAGTGTACATGAAGGAGCTAATCATCCCACTTTCTTTCTCACACACATAATCCTAATGGTTAGTACAGTTAAAAGTGAAGATTTACTGGATGAACGACATCAATTCTTATTGCACTAGTTATTGGGGTAAAACTCTGTTTTGATTGAAAAATTATCTAAGATGTTACACTTAATAGTTTTGTCGAGTTCACACAATTTATTCCAAGTTAGGAGTAAATTTTGGGCTCACTGGTCAGAGGCTTCAGCTGCTACGGACCTAAAATTGAATGTGAGGTTGAGGCAGAGTGTTTTTTGTCCAATTTTTATACTTGGTTTTCTCGTTCTCATTAAATGTATTTTGTTGAAAGATGAGTCCCAGATAAGGAAAATGGCCTCCAATTCCGGAAGCAAAATCTCCTTCCAAGGACAAAGGTCAACGCCCTTCTCGGTCTACATATTATTTATTTCGTTGCACGTTCTCTACTTGTCTCCCTGAATTTCTCTCTCTCTCTCTCTCTGCCCGTTGTTTTTCCGTTGTTATTGTTGCAGGCTCCCAGCAACAGTTATTTTAACTGCCTCATTGTGGTTGTGGTCCTGGTCCACCCCAAGATTCTGCATTATGGGTTCCCTTTTTCTCCATTATTTGACTCTTAAATTTTTGGGTTATAGTTATAGAATAGAATAAATATTACATGCATACACTATCAGTACAGAAGTCTTTTACATTTTTATCCACCTACAAAATAAACTTTACACTTTTATTTAATTACAAATCATTATTTAAATGATTTTACAATAATTATTTTAAAAATTAATAAATTTATTATATATGACAAAGATGATTTGTGATTAAACGACTTAAAACTTTTACATTTCATTGTAAAACCTTTTTTTCTCATTATCTATTTCTTCCTTTTTATCATATCATATTATTAATTATTATATTATTGAAAACTGATTTTCAAACATTTCTTTGGATGTTGATACTTGGAGAGAGATTAGGTAGTCTCAAATGATTTCGACCAATCTCTATGTAATATAGTACATATTTAAGTTTTTTAATTTATTAGGAAGAATTAATAAGACTTGATCATGTGTTTATGTAGAAATTAATTGGGATCATGATGATAACAGACCACTATATAATTTATGCATAGGAAGAGAGAAAAGATAAAATGAAGGGAGGTGTTTGCTAATATTAAATTTCCAAAAAGCATGACTCATTATCATTCATTCCTCCCTATTTTTGTCTCTCTCTCATGGTGTAGGTGTAGCAGACATTTAGTATCCATAGAAAATTATTCTAAACTCATAAGTGTTATAAATCCCTCCAGAGAGGAAGTCTCTCAACCTCTGACAAACAAAACACACAAACACTCTTTCCTGATGGAGCATTCTCTGAATCCTTCTATGGGAAAAGCAGTGTCTGGCAGTGCCAATGAGGAAAGTGGCTGGACTTCTTACTTCGAAGAATTCTCTAAAGGCATGGAGCAGCAAAGTTACTGTTCCAGTTTAGGTGGCTCCTCTTTGGTCTCAGATGCTGCTTCTTGTGCTGCATGGAAACTATCACATCACAATCACCTTGTTTCCCACCCTTCTAATAATGTTGTCTCTAAGAAACTTCGTTTCAAGAAAACAAGAACCCAACAGATATCAGATGATGATCCTTTGGAGGACACTGCTAGCTCCCCAGTCAATAGTCCCAAGGTATGTGTAATAATATAAGTATATAACATATGATCTGCTTTTTCTTCTTTGCTTTTTCATCATTCATAATGAACTTTAATTTTATGTGCCTTTCCCTTTTTCACAATATCTGCAGGTAGGAGTCTTGAAAGTTTCTAGCAAGATTGATCATCAACTAGATGGTTCTACTTCTAGGGTAACCCTGCTAAATTTATGAGTTTTATTTTAATCAGAATGGAAGAAATAAAGTCCTTTTCTTAACCAAGTTATGTGGTTTATGATGGTGATTTCTGTAGGGTAAGGAGTTTAACTCAGAGCATTATCCAAAGCTGCAGGCTGATGAATGTGACATAAATTTTAATGGAAACAATGTTGAGTGCAACACAAACTTGAAGAAAAAGGGTCTCTGCTTGGTTCCTTTGTCCATGTTGGTTAATTATTATGGGTGAATGGTGCTTTTGTCTATAGCCTTTAATTTCCTTTTCTTGTAACCTTCTCTTTGTATTCATCTATGTAGCTTGACTGCTCAGGTTAATTACGTTGCTGTATACCTATATAGCATGATCGATCGATCAGTGACAGATAATCTGTATGACTGTATTATACCAATCATTGTTATCAATACATGAGTCCATAATTTATGTCTTGTTCATTTGTTCATGAAAAGAGAAACTTACATGCACCAGCTACATGATGTTGTGGCATTCTAAAAAAAATAATATGTGCTCATGATCAACAAGCTGCCAGCACAGTAAAAAAGATTAATTATGTATGAAAGTAGATAAATATAATGTTCGGAAACATGTGGATGACATTACTTTTAATTTTAAATTAATATAATAAATGCAAGTTTCAACAGATTAATACGAGCGAGAGAGAAAAGAGCACTTTTCATGATGTTATTGGTGATGTGGGTGAAAAAGGCTTTATGTATATAGCGGCCGGTCCAAGTGAAAGCAGGTGGTCAAAAGGTTTAAGTAGTTCGATTTTTATTCTACTTAAGGAAAGACTTTTGTGAGTTCATATGTATAATGTATAGTATAAATAAGAGTATATTAAAATTTATTAAATTTAAATTATAGTTTATTTTAATTTAATTTATGAGAAATGCCGCCTCACCAAATAAAAATGTAATTTATATGATTCTATGAATGTCCTTTAAATTAAATTCTAGTTTCCTTAATTATATATGCTTTAAATTAAATTAAGAATAATGTACTTTAGATTAAATTTTAGTTCATTTTTTATTAAAGGTGTTACTGTTAATTAATTGAATGAGATCGAGCAGAGTGATGTTGGATGGTTCATGGTTTCAATCATGGTGGCTGGACCAATTTTCCAAATGGTTTGAAATAAGTAGGATAGGTGATAAATAAAAACCAGAAAAGAACCCTTTCCGTAGAACATTGAAAAACTAAGATTCGTGGGTAGCAGTACTCCATATTTAATATTAATCATAAAAGAATTGTATGACTCATTTAAAAGTACTTTAGTCCCTGAATAATATATCTATTCAGTTAATTATTAAATAAATTATCAAATAGACATAGTTTTAGATCGTGAGTGGACAATAGTTTACATAGTAGTACTGCAAAACATTAAAGAAAATGCAATCATGTCACATAAATAAATAATTTAAAATAATTTCATTAATGACCAATAATTGTATCACTTAATACAGTATTTCAGAATTTAAATTTTCATTGTTCCTTAAATATAAAATAAATTGTGTTGGGAAATAAATGATATTTTTTTAAAATAAGTATTAATCTAAAAAATTAAAACTATATAAAGAGTGGTTTACCACAAATCATAGTCGTGTGGTTTTGATGAAATTTCATTTGTACTAATTGGTTTTTTTTTCTAATTTCTAAAAGTATAGAATGTCATCATAATCTTAAATGAAGGGAGGTACATTAGGAAAATATAACAATTAAATTAGTTTATAAAATGCCAAATATAACATTACCTTTTCTTTAAGTTAGTATATGAAAAAAATATCCCAATTATTATTTTTTAAATTACTTACACTCTTCTCATATAATTAGATAGAATCGCTATCTATTAATAATAATATTTGATTCTTTTGATGATTTGATTAACAACTACAGCGAAAAAATTATGCATGGTAACCACATGTCACATGCATCTATTTTAAAAGTTTATTTAAATTAAATTTAGTAATAAATATAAAAAAAAGAGAGTACGTGAAGAGATATTTGTACAATTATATTAAAAAAAATGAAGTATGTAATAAAAGATAAAAAGAGGATACTTTGATATGGTTAAGAGATGTATTTAAAAGAAAATAAATATAAATAAAAATATTAAGATGTTTTATATAAAAGAGATTGGAAAAAGCAAGAGTGTTATTTTTTTTAAAGTTTTATATTCTAATTTATAACAAAGAAATAGATTCTTTGAAGGTTAAACATACATAGAAAGATGTACATAAAAATATACACGCCCGTATATACATGTGTGGTAGCAAATTAATTAAACCTGAATGTTATATATATTCCATAAATTTGTTGTCTGATTCCCTGGAACATTAGTCTCCTTTTGAGACTTTCGTATCATTTGTTAATTGACAAGCTCAAGACAAACATCTAATATATTTGTTCTGCCAAATATACTTTTCATTATTACTATAATACTTTATTGTTTAGTAATATGATATGATACCTACTCTAGCAGAGAAGAAAATCATCAGAACACTGAACCACGAAAGATAGATATGCAGGCTTCCTTGTACCCTCGAAAGTCTTTAATTTATACTGGTATATAACATATCAAAATTATTCAAAAGGAAAAAACAATTTGATGGATAGATTTAAAAAATATCTAGTTTCGTCTCCTACCTCCATCTGGCCATTAATCTAATAAAGAATACTCTGAAACGGCTGCAACAAAGATCCCTCCATGTGCTCTAGCATTTAGAACAGGTAAGCACGGAAGGTGCACAGAACTTCTTTAAAACATTTACTTAAAAACACTTAACACTCCATAGTCCATATATATAATTAATGACAATATTGTCTTTCACCCTCTCTAGCATATTTAATTGTTCTTTTACGAAACTATTATTATAATTATTTAAAGTTTTTTTTTTATTATACATTTGATAATAGTAAAACTCAATGAAAATCTTTGAACTTGACAGCTACGTACGTAGATTAATACAATCATAAACGATTACATCTTGTTTCCTACACCTCTTTTAATTTACCCCCATGCTATAATAATTACCAAGCTTTTTGTTTGATGAGTACATATAGAAATAAAATTGAGTATACTTTGCATGAGCAATATTTCTCATTTATAGCTAACCTATGCACACGGGAATGATGCTTATACCAGGAATTCTCTCTCTCGATCGGGTCGAAAATACTTGTAGTCTTGTACCAAAAAAAATGTTGCCACTATGTACAGGTTCGCATTTGGTCAAATCAAGTTATTGTTCAAAGCTTCCAAATAAATCAATGTGCCATTCAATGCTGAAGATCAATTCAACAGATTCATATATGCTTTGTATATAAGCTTTGCTTGCCTCCATCACAAAGCAATAATACAAATGGGCGAAACTGTTGACAACGATCTCTGAATAATTGCATGCCATGGCATGATCAAAGTTTTGCACATCATAAGGTTGGATTGGACTGATAATGGATAAAGAAAAAGATAAATATAATGCATTTATGTCAAATATTGCATAAGAGTCTATTTTTGGATAAACTTACCCCTAGTTTTGTTTTATTCCTATATTATAGGCATGAAATATTCATTATATTTGCTAATACCTAATTTCTGTTATAAAATCTTATTAGTCACTTGTACTAGGATTTTTTTATAATTATATATGTTTTTTCATCATAAGCTCAAACTTAGGAAATCTAATTAAGTTTAATTCTAATCAAATCAATTAACGTAACATAGGTGCAACCGCTACTTTGAACAGACAACTAATTATTTAATCTTAACAAAAACTGGTTTACATCCCAGATTTGGTAACCAGTCAAATACTTAACTGCACTAATGATGTGATTTATATTATGGGGTGGTAGATCAGATATCCAACTCAAAGCCAAAACCTGACAATTATAGGATTCATCTTCACCTTTTATAACATACATTCTACAATAATCGATCAGTTATGAGCACTATGGCGATCAATTATCACTCCCATCATCCTCCAACATCTATATATCTCTTCACTGCAGTACTGACATTAATTAGAATGCTTTTTTGTTCCAATTTATCTATGCAAGCTGATACATAACTTGCGTGATTTGAAGTGTAATGATTTAGAGTTGTTTCAGTAGTTGCTTTACCTAATTAATTACCATGGAAAATATAAAAATAGAATTGAAAGCATGAATGGCATTATATTCTTTTAATTTTCTTTTGGTCTAGTTATACACGCATTAATTCAAAAATTTTGAATTGAATATGGAAATCGTTTCAACAAGTTCTAGGTACCCTACAGACTACAACCCGATGAAGACTTGCTTATTTATTTGTAGGGGCCGGGGAGGGAAGGTGGCTCTTAGGCCACTAGAGGTATACGTACGGTAACTAGGTCAACAAAATTCTGTTTCAAGATGGTCACGTAGTAAACAGCTTAGATCTTATCTAATTAATGTATGATTGTACTAGTACATTTGAATACCCCTTCTAATTTTTCTCCTTTTCGTCCAAAATGAATGGATTAAAAAAGTAGTGAACCCCATTTACTTTCTTACGATTCCTTCCTTCCAGAAATAGTGTCAAACACAAATGGAAGAAGGATTTGTTTTTGGATTTTTTTTTTCGTCCGTGATCTATTTCCACATATATTTCAGTGGTTCCAAATTGAGTGCTAAGGAAGTTTAATAAAAAAGAAAGTGCATAAATTTAGGTATATGAATCCTAGGAAACAATTTCCCATATTAATTTACCCCGAAAAATTTCAACAAACTAGCAAGTATATATGTTAGAAAACGATACGGTCTTGTCAAAAATAGCAAAAATATATATACCTTGTGTCAGAGAAACGTTCCGTAGTTACTTAACTTACATTGCCCGCTAAATAGAGCATTGCTTATTGTCTCTGACCCTCAAAAACGAATAAAATATTTACAACTCACGTCTTGGATTGCTTATTTGTTTAATATCTGTGTCTTTCACAAAAATTAATGTATAAGCAACCTCCAAGTTACCCCCAACAAGTTGACCTTATAAATTAACCATTCTAGTATTCTACTACTACTACTTTTCTTCTTTTTATATGTATATACACGGTTCTGAATTTGCTATATTCGGTAAGGTATGATATCGGCGTGATTTTCGGTCTATGGTCATCCAAGTGCTTAGAAAGCCAAACCAACAAGAAGTGAATGAACCATTTGGCTACCAAAAAAAGAAACATTTTCGTTTTCAAACTATGGTCCCCCCACCAAAGTAACTGGACAATAATTAGCATCATGTGCTATCCTCTCACACACACTTAACCTAGTCACATTCGCTTGTGTAAATGTAGTTTTGTATTGCTTGGTGATGTGTACTGTATTGATTTTTTTATAAACATGTTTCTCCTGTGCCTCCACGACAAGAATAAAGTCATAGTGATTTAGGCCCCGTGAATTGAAACAGAGTGAGAACCAAGTTGTTACAACTGACAAGTTTATATGCTTCTTACGTTGAACTTTCTCTATAATGCGATTTTGGAAGAACTAATATATGAAAAATGGTACTCAAATATCATAATTTGATTTATCAGCCTCGTATGAAAGTTTTCAGTTGATTTGTTTACATTGGTTGGCAACATGGTAACATTATTTATTGATTCTTTTCTTTTAATTATATTTTTTTCATTTACAAGATTCAAATATAAAACTTTATTTAAGGAGACTAAGTACACTATCATTAAGACTGACAACTTATATATTAACAAATGAAAAGAAAAAAAAAGTGACAAAAAGTAAGACTCTTTACACTATATTTGCCAGGAGAGAAACATCGAAGAAGGAGGGGGAAAGGAGGGCAAAATTGTAAAATCACATTATCTTACTTTATTTGGTTGCTTAATTAAAAGGATGGAAGAATAAAAATAGGTGACATCAAAGCAGACTTAAGAGTAAATTCATTAAAGTTCTAAGTTTTAGGTTTATTAGCCAAAAATTATTTGTTATTAGATTTTGTAAAAGAGAATCATATATGTTAAAAAAAACTCAATAAATAATTCTCTCATTTAAAATAAAATAACAATATATATTTCAAAGTTTGTTTTAAACATTAAAGAAATATTTGAATAAATAAAGTAGTCCGGCTGATCAAAATATAAAAATTAAGTATTCCTAAATTATTATAAACTCGTTTATTTAAACTCTTTTTTCAAATGAAATTCTACCATTGAAAGATATATTTAAACATTTGCGATAATTATATAATTTTAAGAAAAGAATTCAAAAAAATGCTTTATAAAAGTTGAAAATAACAACCTTTATAAAATTCTCAAAAATCTGTACATGGAATAACCTTTTTATTTATTAGATTTATTATTTATTAAAGCCTAAGCAAAGGGGCCTACGATTTGTCCATGTCATGAACTCACAGCAGACTCAGAGATTCAACAAATATGTAAAAATAATGTTTTCTGTCTTATCTAAATTTCATGTAGATAAATAAAGGGCAAAAAAATTTAAATAATGCTATTTTAATAAGAAAATACCAAAATAATGCGTTTTCAAATGTATATACGAATCTACTGTTGTCATTTACGCTGGAGCTGAACGTGTTGAATCACGTCCTGTGGCGACGTGATCAGAAACCATTCACGTGCATGTCAGGCGTGTTGAGATACGTCAATGGCAGACGTGACAGAGCTCC
>PYAF01004639.1:216447-234115 GCA_007407185.1 Glycine tomentella
TGAATAAAAATAAAATAAAAAGTTATTTAACATTTCAATGAAAATGTAAGATTATCACCTCTTTACATGACAATAAGGAGATGGAGAAACATATATATTATAAATTCCTTGAAAATAAGTTATGTTTGAGAATATATTTTTACTGTATTCTAACAAACATGAGAATACATATTCTCATCTTCACATTCCTTGAGAATCTAATAAATTTTACTGAATTTACATGACAATAAGGAGATGGAGAAACATATATATTATAAATTCCTTGAAAATAAGTTATGTTTGAGAATATATTTTTACTATATTCTAACAAACATGAGAATACATATTCTCATCTTCACATTCCTTGAGAATCTAATAAATTTTACTGAAACAAACTTTTTCTCACAACATAATTTTGCATTCTTATGAATCACATTCTTGGAAATATTATGCCTAGGGTAGGGATATTATTCTCAAAACATGTTTTGTTGGTATTCATTAATTGTAGAATTTTTTTTAATTAAAAAAAGTAAAAGTAAAAAAATTAATAAAATGTAATGGAAATAGGTAATTATTGTAAAAAAATAACTTTATTCCATGGGAATATCATATATCCATCCTTTCATGGGAATATAGTTTGCTTGAAACATGAAAAGACATAACCTTCCTAAAAATACAATATATTTAAGAATAAATTTTCATAACCTTCTACAAACATGAGTATATATATATATATACCCCCTCATATTTTTTATAATAGAAGAACATGACATGAAAATTGAAACAAAAAGCTCTCCTAATTTATAAGTTTATGTTGACTAGTTTATAAGTTTGTTTTGAACCAAATTGACCTATTTGATATATGATTTTATTTTAGCATTTTTTTAAACTTATTTTCATGTGCATTTAGTTTATGTTAGATCTATTTTTAAACTAATTTTAATATATATTTTATCTTCAAAATTTAAATATGCTCTTAATATGGATATTATATATCATTTTATGCTTGAATATCAACTAAACAGTTTTAAAAAAACTAAATAGTTTAACAAGTTTTTTTTAATGGATAGTTTAACACGTTGTAATTGAATATCATAACCCCATTTCTAACATACGCCTGACATGCATCTGATATGTTTTTAATATAAAGTTAACAATTTAAAATAACTTCTTATCTCTTTCAATGTTTTTAATATATTTAATTATAACTTAAATTTGAATATTTTTAAAATAAGTTATCAATAATATTAAAAATAACAATATATGAAATATAAATTATCCATATCTATAAAATATTCAGTTAAACTATCTCTATTAGTTATCAATAATTGATATAGTCTATAAATAAAAATAACAATATATAAACTATTTGCTTTCTTAGGTCTCTACTCTTTTCACTGTTTATTCTCATATTCACTTTTATGTTTTATTCAACTATTCTCCTTTCGTGAAGTGATGGAGGATTTCACTTTCTTAACATGTTATGATATTCAATTATAACTTGTTAAATTGTCCATTTAAAAAAAATATATTTCACTACTACTATAGATATGCATATAATATATCTTTGTATGCTTTTTAAACTGAACTGTGATTAAATGAATATCTTGACTGAAAATCATCTGGTGTCAAACAAATTGTTTAACACTACTTTTCTTATCCAACAAATTTCCCATGATTCGTGCCGCATTAATATCGTAAGTGTCAAAGTAACGTCGCAACATACATACGTACCCAATTGAATGGCGAGAAAATTTCCAGCTTAATTTGTAAATAACTCATAAGTTTAAACTTTTTTCTTCTTCTTGTATGACTGTATTATGACTTGCATATTTTCCATTGCCAAAGAAAACGTATATGCTCATAATAATTACGGTAAAAGAAGCAACAACAACAACAGTTATCAATCAATTAAAAAGAACAAGGCTACTAAGAAATCTGCGGAAAATCCCAACCTAGAAACAATCAAAGCTTGATCTTGGATATGCATTTGGAATCAACATTCCTAGAGGTTATATTAAGAGAGATGTCACACGAACTATAAACTGTGGCCTTGAATTTGATAATCTTTAGCATATGCGCTTTCCCGGGCAGTGAAGCTGTTGATGTGAAATTCACAATTCCACTTAGAAAATCTGTCAAAAAATTGGGATCATTGATTAACTTTGCTACCATGAAATTTGCCGAAGTGTTCACATTAATCTGGCTTCGCGGTGGGACCAACTCTCCCACAATTGGAACTTCGCCAACTACGGTGTCATGGAATTTGATATAACCAGTGGCATTTGGGTACTCAAAGTTTTCATAGTTTGAATTCTCGATAGTGATAAGCATGCCGAGACTCACATTCGCGGTCACATTGGTTAAGAGGGAAGGGTTAAAGTTTTCGAAGCCAACGGGGTGGAATGTGATGTTAGGATCCTTGGGTCTAAAGATAGTGAAAAACAATGCAACAATCACAATGGCAACAATGATCAAGAAGAGAAGAGACATGGCTAAGCAAATTTTGAGGCCTCTAGAAGCCATGGTTTCTGATTGTGACTGGGTATTGATGATGAGGGATGAAAAAATTAAAAATCAATGTTGATATGGAAAATTGTGATACTGTTGGATTATATAGATAGATTTGTTTAAGGGCGATCTTGGTTTAGTTGCTGGGCATTTATCAAAATAAATATTAGCTCAAAACGGTAGCACTTGACTTGTAATTTGAAAAAACAACGCAAAAACAAATAAAATCCGTATTATGGGTCATCAGGTTACATTATCCGTTTTTGATATCTCATTTAGCCACTAGTTACTTTGCACGCCACTACAAAATTAAGCATAATACAAAAGTGTGCACTAGAAAAACAAAATACAGCACAACATTAAATTAATTTTACTAAATAGTTATCGGATTTTGGAGTGACTCGCAACAATGCTTTTCATTATTTTTACTTGTAGTATTACGTAAAATCTATCCCCTGCATTCTAAATTAAAGTATATAATTTAGAAAGTAAAATTCCCACTTTGTTCATTTTTACAATTAAATATTTTTTATATTTTTTCTTCAATCATTTGTATGTGCATTTTATACATTATATATTTTATTTATTATGTATTTGATCGTTTATTCCTTTCAATCTATCATCATTTATCATTTTGTGTACCAAAAAATATTTTCTCTTTTTTC
The DNA here is from genome assembly GCA_007407185.1 of Glycine tomentella. Taxonomy (NCBI): domain Eukaryota; kingdom Viridiplantae; phylum Streptophyta; class Magnoliopsida; order Fabales; family Fabaceae; genus Glycine; species Glycine tomentella. The sequence goes on from PYAF01004639.1 coordinate 219,603, forward strand.
AAAATTAAATTTTAATAGTTTTTAAAATTGTCAATAAGTAAAAAACAATATATCAAAATTTATATTATTCAGCAAAAAAAAAAAATCTCCCTGTATATACAAACGTGTAATACTATTTTTCTTTCTTCATGTCTCCACTCTCCCCCTTCTCTCACATTCATGTGTATTTGAACATTCTCCTCTCATCAAGGATAAATTGACTAAAGTCCACTCCCCTAATATATTTTTAGTATATCTGTAAATGCTTTTAAATTTTAATATCAAAATGATTTGGCATGATGTAACTGAATATACTCAAATCAATAGTATTTAGTGTATCCAAGAAAATCAATAGTATTTAAGATTGAGTTTGGATCAGTTTTCAGATGAAAAACGTGTTTATCTAATCATAGAAACGCTGTCTAGTTAAATTGATTTGAAAACAATAGATATTGATTTTGTTATTTTTTATTTATTTTTTAAATAAATCATGATGTTATTATTTTATATTTTTTAACTATTTCAACGATAAATTTTACCAAAAATTTATCTTTTGGAAGATCTCAGTTGTCCTGGACTGGACAAGTACGTAGAGATCTTCGTGGGACCATAAATTATTTTTCAACTAATTTTATCATATATAATCTAAATTTATCTTATTAATCTTAAGACTGTCTAATCCAATGAATCTTGAGACTCAATTTATCTAAACTTTTTATCTACCAAAAAAATAATCAAACAAAATTAGTAAAACTTAATTTGAATATCGAGAATTATTGAAATACCATGATAAATTAAGAGTAAACATATTAATATTAATAATGATTATATCTGACTCAAATAATATTATTTTAGCGAGAATACATGTGATTTAAAAAGAAAAAATAAGTAAATATATTATAGCTTTTATTTATATATTAATAGAATCTATTTTTTTTAACCATCATAGTCAATGCATTTAGTTCCACAGTAGGATCTCGAAGTATCTCCAAGAACTTAGTTCCTTTAGGATTTAATCACACTTAAATAATTTGTCATTCTCCAAGAATATACATAACAAAATCATTAATTAGAAAATTAACGGTTGACGGGGCTTGCATTTTAGAGAATAATTAATATTTATTAATTAGAAAATCAATGATTGAGATTGTAATTAAGTTTAGATTTTGTTATGTATATATTAGATTTTATTCACAATTATTAATAGTTTATTTTATAATGAATGATTGTGAATGTAGTTTATTCTCTAAAGTGCATCTCCTCACTCCATGAGAGTCGGATCCGTAAAGTGCAACATATATTACATAAATCTTATCACTGTCTTTATTCCTTCCTTTCACAAAAGTAATACCCTTTACTACTAAAATATATTTCTCTAATGATGTCAATATATCATACGTCAAATCTTTGAAAAGTCACAAGTACAAGTCAAATCAAATATGTTGTTGATTTTTGTTATAAAAAAATTGAATGCTAATTTTTCAAAAAAGGAAGAAAGAAAAAGAAAGCAAGAATCCCTTGGGAAACAATGGATCCAAGGTCTTATTTTTTTGTTTTAATTTAAACGATTCTAGCTGGATACAATCTGTACAAATAGAATAAGTGATGCTCATTATAGGGATTTGAATCGGTTGAATATTCCTCTCAATACTATTAGGTCCAAATTCTTAGGTATTGACCTAGCCCATTTTTATTTAGGATAAATCCCTAAATATGATGTCTCTCTTATAAATATCCTCATTATGAGGTGAGACGGAGACGAAAGTTTCAGAGTGAGAGGCAGACGCAAAGCTGCGGCTGCAGAGAGGCTGAGCGAAAATAGAGAGTGAGTGTTTCTCCGGTTTGTGAACCGTCGAGGGTGTCTCCGAGAGCTATGAGAGTTTTTTGTTGAGAGTGTTTCACTTCTGTTGTAGCGAGGCTGAGAGAAGCTCCGGCAGGTGGTCGTTTGAGCGCTGTTTGTAACCATTATTGTTGAATAGTGGATTGTTCTGGACTTTGTCCCGTGGGTTTTTCCTCTTGGAGGTTTTCTCCCACGTAAAGCTATATCTGTGTGTTGTTTCTCCCTACTCTTCTCTCGTTTACTGTTTGATTATTTCCGCTGCAATTGTTTGTGTTTTGACTGTGTTGGCTGCTGTGGGTTGAGTGATTCGATTCTCCAGTGTTACGGTTGGTTGAGGGAGCTCCCAGCCGATAAGAGACAAGTTCGGCCGGGAAAGCGAAATCTGGGCACGGGTGGTGTCAAGTACGCGACGAGCCGAGCATAGGATAACCGACAGGTTGTGGTGCCGAGCCGATCACGCAGTGTCGGATAGCAAATTCCACAACAGAATCCTACAGTAGCCATTTTTATTTGAATATATCAAACTATTTCTTTATCAATTCTAATACCTTTCACTTTGTGCGAACTGCTCACGCTATAACATCTTTATTTGAGACAACAACTTCTCCCATGACTTCAAGTTCTTCAGAATAGCCTCGCAACCTCCTCCTCCCGAGTCACAACGCTGGAGAATGGTATCCCCCTCCTCCTTCCTTTGTGTGTCGTCATTGAAGATAAAGATACAATCTAGAATATGATATTTTGTCTTTCGGAATGATAATTTTAAAATGTTTTATTTTTGTTTTTAACCATTATTATTCTGGAAACACTATTTTGAAAGTTATATAATAATCTTAAGCAATGATCATTTCAGAATATAAATTAAGTTTTAGAATAGACATTTTGCAATACATAAATATTTTTTATTTTCAATCATTATATTTTTTACGGTTATGGAATAAACATTTTAAAAACTATTTTTTACAATTATGAAACAATTTCGAAAAAATTTTAACTATTATGAAATGTTTATTCTAAAAGAAAAAAATTAACTTTTACTATTATGAAACACTTACTTTATAAGTTATTCTTTACTGTGGTTATAGAATATTTATTCCAGAAATTATTTTTTTACTTTTAGGGAACAACTATTTTGAAAGTTATTTTTTATTATTATAAAATACTTATTTTGAAAGTTATTTGTTTACTATTATAAAACATCTGTTCTAAAAGGTGAAAAAATAGGAGTCTTGACATCATGAGGAGGGTGTCATGGAAGGAGGTGGTGTAGGATAAGGAGGAGTCATCAGGGAAGAACAAGAGCTCTTGTGGGAGGGAGAGGAGTTGTCGTGGGTGGGAAATACATCTTGGGTTGAATGGTTTCTGAGGGTGAAAGGTGTTAAGATTTTGTGTCGGTAGAGGGTACAGCGTTTATCGCTCACACTCGTCACGACTTAGAGATATTTTCCCAAGAAAAAAAAAAAACACTCTCCATTTGTGCTTGTGCTTTTCCCGGGAAAACTGAGTTCAAAATGATGAAGAAGAAACCGAGCGCGAGAGAGAATTCGTCGTCGTCGACGACGGTGGCAAGAGAAGAAGAGAGCGAATGGGAATGAGGCCCGGAGGAATGCTGGTGCAGAAAAGAACCACGAATACGGATGCTGTAACACGCAATTTGCGCCTCCGAATCGCGTACGGCGCTCTCCGTTACGAGGTCTGCGTCAGTTCCATAGCCACTTTCGGTAAGACAAGTTATTGATCTGAACTACCATTGCTAATTTTCTTCTGCTCTGTTTGGTTACTGAGAAAATCACACTATTCTGATGAGTAATGTGGTAAAATTGCGTCAGGTAGCTGTTTCAGTGCAGCACCATGAATCATCATTGTTGATGCTACGTGCCCACGTAACACGGCATGAACTGCCTCAGATTTTTTATTTTTATTTTAAGAATTTAATTAAAATGCAGAATAAAGAAATTAGCTTCTACACACGATTAACAAAATTATTATACACAATCGTCATATATGAAAATCCTTTATAGTATACAATATAAATGAATACGTGATTTTATTTATTTTAAGAGTCATTTAAATTAATTTTTAACTAATTAATAGTATAATTATGAAAAGAGTCTGTATAAATTGTTGTAAAACTATTATATTTGTTTTTAATTCTTAAGAATAAAAAAAATCTTTACAATAATAATAATAATAATGCCTGATATGAAACACTTTTTGGATAGCAAAGAGAGATGATGATAATGATAGTGGATGTTTATTAAAATAGTTGTATGAGTAATTTGGGTCCGGTTGTAGTGAAAATTGTCAGAGGGTGAGAGTGTGAAAATGAAATGACAGGGGAAGTGAAGAAGGTGCTGAGTGGGGAAACGGGGTTAGAGGTGGATGAACAGAGACTGGTGTACAGAGGCAAAGAGCGAGAAAATGGAGAGTACTTGGACATATGCGGAGTGAAAGATAGATCAAAAGTGCTGCTAATCCAAGACCTTTCCAGCATTGAGTGACGCTTCATCCAGATGCGTATCAACGCTAAGATCCAAACCGCACATCGGGCAATCAACAATGTCGCTGTCCTACTTGATCAGCTCGCAGACCAGGTATGTATGTAACTCAAAAGTACGTGCATGAAAATGTGTGCTTATTCAATAAAGTTAAATCAAAACACACTAACTAACTATAGTTAGACATCAAATGCATGCATCAAATTAAACTTACTAGTGGTTAATGTAAAAGAACTAAGCAAAAACAGTAATAAAATAGGAATTGTAATTAATTAGCAAGTCTTAATATATTAAAATTAGGAGCAATTAATTCTTTAAGGTAGAATTGATGCCGGGTGAAAGAGTGCATGCCAGTTTTACTTGGTGGCCGGTGGGTTATTGTGATGACTAGTGATGCATTGTCTTTGTTCTAAATAAAAACAAAAAAAGTGATAGATTGTCTTTGTCACACAGCTGGAACTGGAATGAAGTGGGGGCCAGTGCCAGTGGGTGTTCTGTATTTTAATGTACCGGGAAATGCACAAACATACAAAAACCGCATTAGTAATAGTAACCTAACCTCTTAGGTTTGTGGTGCGTGGACCAAGTTTGAATGTGCATGAATATGACATCAATTTATGTCGTTATGTGGCCTCTGAAATTTCAATTTGATAATTGGATAAGGGCCGTGAAACTCTTATAATCATGCATTTCTTTTCCTAAAAGAAGCCTTTACGTGCCTTAAAATTACGATTTAATTGTTGAAGTTACAAAAAATTTCGTGTTTTCTAATTTTGTATATATTCAATTAATGAATTGCAATCTATTCTTTATTTATCTAATTAATTCTCTTAATTTCGAATGTTTTGACATAAAATACGTCTCCATCGGACATTGTTACGAGAAATTACGTCTGTTTAAAGTTATATGCATCGTCAATTTTACGGTATAATTTTGGAAAATTTATTTAATTTGTATTAAATTTAATTTAATTTGTATAAAATGGAACAAAATGCCTCCATTTATGCATTTGTTTAGGATTGTGGGTTAATTAACTATTGGATTTGGTTAATTGTTTAGGGTTTAGTGGGTTTGGTTTAGGGGTTTAGGGCTTTGGGTTAATGATTAACTGTTGGATTAGGTTAATGGTTTAGGGGGATAAGGTTTATGTGTTTAAGGCTAAGGGGTAGTGTGTTTGAATAATTGGTTAGTGTTGATGGTTTTAGTGTTAGGGGTTTAGGGCTTTGGGTTAATGATTAACTGTTGATGTTGGTTAGGTTGATGAGGCGTACATAATAGTCCTTGCCATAATGTGATTTGATTCCGCAAGAGCCATGACCACAAGGTTACTCTGAGAGTAGTTTGCGGAAATTAAAGGGTTACTCTGACGACTATGAGCATGAGTTGATGAAGAAGGTGAATGGGAGAAAGACATGATCACACATTTTCTTTCTTGTTCTGTTTTGCTTCTTCTCTGTGTATATGATGATGGAATTGGCACAAGTTAAAACAACGTACGTCAAGGATCTTGCTGTAGATTTTTAAACGATTTTGGTTTAACAAATAATTTTTTTTTCCAAAATTATATTGTGAAATTGAATTTGTTGATTAAGAAAGTGGAGAAGCATTATTAGCACATGCAGATCTAGTTTCCACCATGGACAACACAACAATGCAGGTGCATGCAGATCAAAAAATCAGTTGCATGAACCAACTTATTTTTCAAAACTTTCCATATAAGTCTATCCCAACTAAACACACATACTTTGTGGCTTTCTTTGTATTTCCACACTCATTTTCTACTATAAGTCAGATACATGAATCATGACCAACTAATTTTGGAGAAGTGTGGAAGTTCTCGAAATAGTAAAAAAAAAATAGAGGTACAGAAATTGTTCAAGAATGCATAACAACCCTTCCCTCTTGTTATAACTTCCATCTTTCTTTTTTTCTCCTTAAATATCTTTTGTGTCCAGGTTCATTTCACGGTTTTCAATAGTCCAAAGTTAAACGTAACACATTACACACATTATAAGAGTTAGAAGTAGATGTGACAAATGGTTTTCAGTGAGGTGACAAGAGCTCAATGACTTCAATTTATCCGTTTCAACATTCACTTTCGTCTCTTTCAGTCAAGGAGTGTTAATTACATCACTGTCCCCATCACAGAAAATCTCTCACACCATGACTCTTAGCATCAAGAATAGTGAAATTGTATTGGTGATCAAGAAGGTGGAGAAGCATTATTAGCACATGCAGATCTAGTTTCCATCATGGACAACACAACAATCCAGGTGCATGCAAATTAAAAAAATCAGTTGCATGAACCAACTTATTTTTCAAAACTTTCCATATAAGTCCATCCCAACTAAACACACATACTTTGTAGCTTTCTTTGTATTTTCACACCCATTTTCAATTATAACTCAGATACATGAACCATGACCAACTAATTTTAGAGAAGTGGGGAAGTTCTAGAAATAGTAAAAAAAAATGGAGGTACAGAAAGTGTTCAAGAATGCATAACAACCATTCCCTCTTGTTATAACTCTCATCTTTCTTTTTTTCTCCTTAGAATATCTTTTGTGTCCAGGTTCATTTCATGGTTTTCAATTGTCCAAATTTAAACGTAACACACTACACACATTATAAGATTTACAATCAGAGGTAGCAGATGGTTCTCAGTGAGGTGACAAGAGCTCAGTGACTTCAATTCATCTGTTTCAACATTCACTTTCGTCTCTTTCATTCAAGGAGGGTTAATTACATCATCACTATTTCCATCACAGAAAATCTCTCACACCATGACTCTTAGCATCAAGAACAGTGAAATTGAATTTGTTTATCAAGAAGGTGAAGAAACATTATTAGCACATGCAGATCTAGTTTCCACCATAGACAACACAACAATGCAGGTGCATGCAGATCAAAAAAATCGGTTGCATGAACCAACTTATTTTTCAAAACATTCCATATAAGTCCATCCCAACTAAACACACATACTTTGTGACTTTCTTTGTATTTCCACACTCATTTTCTACTATAACTCAGATACGTGAACTATGACCAACTAATTTTGGAGAAGTGGGGAAGTTCTAGAAATAGTAAAAAAAAATGGAGGTACAGAAAGTGTTCAAGAATGCATAACAACCCTTCTCTCTTGTTATAACTCTCATCTTTCTTTTTTTCTCCTTAGAATATCTTTTGTGTCCAGGTTCATTTCACGGTTTTCAATAGTCCAAAAAGGTTAAACGTAACACACTACACACATTATAAGAGTTACAAACAGAGGTGATAGATGGTTCTCAGTGAGGTCACAAGAGCTCAGTGACTTCAATAATCCGTTTCAACATTCACTTTCATCTCTTTCATTCAAGGAGGGTTAATTACATCATCACTGTCCCCATCACAGAAAATCTGTCATACCATGACTCCTAGCATCAAGAAAAGTGAAATTGAATTTGTTGATCAAGAAGGTGGAGAAGCATTATTAGCACATGCAGATCTAGTTTCCACCATGGACAACACAACAATGCAGGTGCATGCAGATCAAATAAATCAGTTGCATGAACCAACTTATTTTTCAAAACTTTCCATATAAGTCCATCCCAACTAAACACACATACTTTGTGACTTTCTTTGTCTTTTTACAATCATTCTCTACTATAACTCAAATACATGAATCATGACCAACTAATTTTGGAGAAGTGGGGAAGTTCTAGAAATAGTAAAAAAAAATGGAGGTACAGAAGGTGTTCAAGAATGCATAACAACCCTTCTCTCTTGTTATAACTCCCATCTTTCTTTTTTTCTCCTTAGAGTATCTTTTGTGTCCAGGTTCATTTCACGGTTTTCAATAGTCCAAAGTTAAACGTAACACGCTACACACATTATAAGAGTTACAAGTAGAGGTGACAGATGGTTCTCAGTGAGGTGACAAGAGCTCAGTAACTTCAATTTATCCGTTTCAACATTTACTTTCGTCTCTTTCATTCAAAGAGGGTTAATTACATCATCACTGTCCCCATCACAGAAAATCTCTGACACCATGACTCTTAGCATCAAGAACACTTAAATTGAATTTGTTGATCAAGAAGGTGGAGAAGCATTATTAGCACATGCAGATCTATTTTCCATCATGGACAACACAACAATGCATATGCATGCAGATCAAAAAATCAGTTGCATGAACCAACTTATATTTCAAAACATTCCATATAAGTCCATCCCAACTAAACACATATACTTTGCGGCTTTCTTTGTATTTTCACACCCATTTTCTACTATAACTCAGATACATGAATAATGACCAACTAAACAAATATACTTTGTACCTCCAATTTTTTTTACTATTTCTAGAACTTCTCCACTTCTCCAAAATTAGTTGGTAGTGGTTCATGTATATGAGTTATAGTAGAAAATGGGTGTGGAAATACAAAGAAGGCCACAAAGTATGTGTGATTAGTTGGGATGGACTTATATGGAAATTTTTGAAAAATAAGTTGGTTCATGCAACAGATTTTTTTGATCTGCATGCGCCTGCATTGTTGTGTTGTCCATGGTGGAAACTAAATCTGCATGTGCTAATAATGCTTCTCCAGCTTCTTGATCAACAAATTCAATTTCACTGTTCTTGATTGCTAAGAGTCATGGTGTGAGAGATTTTCTGTGATAGGGACAGCGATGATGTAATTAACCCTCCTTGAATGAAAAAGACGAAAGTGAATGTTGAAACAGATAAATTGAAGTCACTGAGCTCTTGTCACCTCACTGAGAACCATCCGTCACCTCTACTGGTAACTCTTATAATGTGTGTAGTGTGTTATGTTTAACTTTGGATTATTGAAAACCGTGAAATGAACCTGGACACAAAAGATATTCTAAGGAGAAAAAAAGAAAGATGAGCGTTATAACAAAAGGGAATGGTTGTTATGCATTCTTGAACACTTTTTGTACCTCCATTTTTTTACTATTTCTAGAACTTCTCCACTTCTCCAAAATTAGTTGGTCATGGTTCATGTATCTGAGTTATAGTAGAAAATGTGTGTGAAAATACAAAGAAAGCCACAAAATATGTGTGTTTAGTTGGGATAAACTTATATGGAAAGTTTTGAAAAATAAGTTGGTTCATGCAACTGATTCTTTTAATCTGCCTGCACGTGCATTTTTGTGTTGTCTATGGTGGAAACTAGATCTGCATGTGCTAATAATGCTTCTTCACCTTCTTGATCAACAAATTTTATTTCACTGTTCTTGATGCTAAGAGTCATGGTGTGAGAGATTTTCTGTGATGGGGACACTGATGATGTAATTAACCATCCTTGAATGAAAGAGACGAAAGTAAATGTTGAAACGAATAAATTGAAGTCACTGAGCTCTTGTCACACCTCACTGAGAACCATCTGTCACCTCTGCTTGTAACTCTTATAATGTGTGTAGTGTGTTACGTTTAACTTTGAACTTTTGAAAACCGTGAAATGAATCTGGACACAAAAGATACTCTAAGGAGAAAAAAAGAAAGATGGGAGTTATAACAAGATTGAAGGGTTGTTATGCATTCTTGAACACTTTCTGTACCTCCATTTTTTTTTTTTTACTATTTCTAGAACTTCCCCACTTCTCCAAAATTAGTTGATCATGGTTCATGTATCTGAGTTATAGTAGAAAATGGTTGTGGAAATACAAAGAAAGCCACAAAGTATGTGTGTTTAGTTGGGATGGACTTGGAAAGTTTTGAAAAATAAGTTGGTTCATGCAACTGATTCTTTTGATCTGCATGCACCTGCATTGTTGTGTTGTCCGTGGTGGAAACTAGATCTGCATGTGCTAATAATGCTTCTCCACCTTCTTGATCAACAAATTTAATTTCACTATCTTTGATGCTAAGAGTCATGGTGTGAGAGATTTTCTGTGATGGGAACAATGATGATGTAATTAACTCTCCTTGAATGAAAGAGACGAAAGTGACTGTTGAAACGAATAAATTGAAGTCACTCAGCTCTTGTCACCTCACTGAGAACCATCTGTCACCTCTGTTTGTAACTCTTATAACGTGTGTAGTTTGTTACGTTTAACTTTGGACTATTAAAAATCGTGAAATGAACCTGGACACAAAAGATATTCTAAGGAGAAAAAAAGAAAGATGGGAGTTATAACAAGAGGGAAGGGTTCTTATGCATTCTTGACCACTTTCTGTTCCTCCATTTTTTTTACTATTTCTAGAACTTCCCCACTTCTCCAAGATTAGTTGGTCATGGTTATGTATCTGAGTTATAGTAGAAAATGGGTGTGAAAATACAAAGAAAGCCACAAAGTATGTGTGTTTAGTTGGGATGGACTTATATGGAAATTTTTGAAAAATAAGTTGATTCATGCAACTGATTTTTTAATCTACATGCACCTGCATTGTTGTGTTGTCCATGGTGGAAACTAGATCTGCATGTGCTAATAATGCTTCTCCACCTTCTTGATCACAAATTCAATTCCACTGTTCTTGATGCTAAGAGTCATGGTGTGAGAGATTTTCTGTGATGCGGACAGTGATGATGTAATTAACTCTCCTTGAATGAAAGAGACGAAAGTGACTGTTGAAACGAATAAATTGAAGTCACTCAGCTCTTGTCACCTCACTGAGAACCATCTGTCACCTCTGTTTGTAACTCTTATAATGTGTGTAGTGTGTTACGTTTAACTTTGGACTATTGAAAACCGTGAAATGAACCTGGACACAAAAGATATTCTAAGGAGAAAAAAAGAAAGATGGGAGTTATAACAAGAGGGAAGGGTTGTTATGAATTCTTGAACACTTTCTGTACCTCCATTTTTTTTTTTACTATTTCTAGAACTTCTTCACTTCTTCAAAATAAATAAGTTGGTCATGGTTCATGTATCTGAGTTATAGTAGAAAATGGGTGTGAAAATACAAAGAAAGCCAAAAAGTATTTGTGTTTAGTTGGGATGGACTTATATGGAAAGTTTTGAAAAATAAGTTGGTTCATGCAACTGATTTTCTTTATAGTAGAAAATCGACAAGTATTCTTTTTGACAAAATCGCTACTTGTTGGTACTTCTGTTACTTGTACTCTGAATCCCATGAGCGTTTTTTATCCCTTTGCAATTGTTGTTGTCCCAAGAAAAATAAAATGGTTTCAACTACAGCTTGATATAAATGTGTGTTTAGTTTTATGTTAATCCTATACAAAATTTGTAGATGAAAGAATTGATCGTCGTGACGTGCATAGTTAATCACCGTGCATTTTCTTTCATTGTATATCTACTAACATAGTATAACTTACTTCTGCCAGAAGTTTATTTTCTTGGGAATTGGATTAAAATAAAAATAACCATAGAAGTTAAATTTCAATTAAACTTACTTCTACCATTTTTTTAAAATCATGATATTAATTATATTTAGCACTTCCTTATGTACCTGAGATGGTACTCACTAACCTTTTCTAGTACAAAGGATATTCTAAGGAGAAAAAAAGAAAGATGGGAGTTATAACAAGAGGGAAGGGTTGTTATGCATTCTTGAACACTTTCTGTACCTTCATTTTTTTTTACTATTTCTAGAACTTCCCCACTTGTCCAAAATTAGTTGATCATGGTTCGTGTATCTGAGTTATAGTAGAAAATGGGTGTGGAAAGACAAAGAAAGCCACAAAGTATGTGTGTTTAATTGGGATGGACTTATATGGAAAGTTATGAAAAATAAGTTGGTTCATGCAACTGATTTTTTTGATCTGCATGCACCTGCATTGTTGTGTTGTCCATGGTGGAAACTAGATCTGCATGTGCTAATAATGCTTCTCCACCTTCTTGATCAACAAATTCAATTTCATTGTTCTTAATGCTAAGAGTCATGGTGTGAGAGATTTTCTATGATGGGGACAGTGATGATGTAATCAACCCTCCTTGAATGAAAGAGACGAAAGTGAATGTTGAAACGTATAAATTGAAGTCACTGAGCTCTTGTCACCTCACTGAGAACCATCTGTCACCTCTGCTTGTTACTCTTATAATGTGTGTAGTGTGTTATGTTTAACTTTGGACTATTGAAAACCGTGAAATGAACCTGGACACAAAAGATATTCTAAGGAGAAAAAAAGAAAGATGGGTGTTATAACAAGAGGAAAGGGTTGTTATGCATTCTTGAACACTTTCTGTACCTTCATTTTTTTTACTATTTCTAGAACTTCCCCACTTCTCCAAAATTAGTTGATCATGGTTCGTGTATCTGAGTTATAGTAGAAAATGGGTGTGGAAATACAAAGAAAGCCACAAAGTATGTGTGTTTAGTTGGGATGGACTTATATAGAAAGTTATGAAAAATAAGTTGGTTCATGCAACTGATTTTTTTATCTGCATGCACCTGCATTGTTGTGTTGTCCATGGTAGAAACTAGATCTGCATGTGCTAATAATGCTTCTCCACCTTCTTGATCAACAAATTCAATTTCATTGGTCTTGATGCTAAGAGTCATGGTGTGAGAGATTTTCTATGATGGGAACAGTGATGATGTAATCAACCCTCCTTGAATGAAAGAGAGGAAAGTGAATGTTGAAACGGATAAATTGAAGTCACTGAGCTCTTGTCACCTCACTGAGAACCATCTGTCACCTCTACTTGTAACTCTTATAATGTGTGTACCTCTGCTTGTAACTCTTATAATGTGTGTAGTGTGTTATGTTTAACTTTGGACTATTGAAAACCGTGAAATGAACCTGGACACAAAAGATATTCTAAGGAGAAAAAAAGAAAGATGAGTGTTATAACAAGAGGGAAGGGTTGTTATGAATTCTTGAACACTTTCTGTACCTTCATTTTTTTTACTATTTCTAGAACTTCCCCACTTCTCCAAAATAAATAAGTTGGTCATGGTTCATGTATCTGAGTTATAGTAGAAAATGTGTGTGGAAATACAAAGAAAGCCATAAAGTATGTGTGTTTAGTTGGGATGGACTTATATGGAAAGTTTTGAAAAATAAGTTGGTTCATGCAATTGATTTTCTTTATAGTAGAAAATGGACCAGTATTCTTTTTGACAAAACCGCTCCTTGTTGGTACTTCTATTACTTGTACTCTGAATCCCCATGAGCGTTTTTTATCCCTTTGCAATTGTTGTTGTCCCAAGAAAAATAAAATGGTTTCAGCTACAGCTTGATATAAATGTGTGTTTAGTTGTATGTTAATCCTATACAAAATTTGTAGATGAAAGAATTGATCGTCGTGACGTGCATAGTTAATCACCGTGCATTTTCTTTCATTGTATATCTACTAACATAGTATAACTTACTTCTGCCAGAAGTTTATTTTCTTGGGAATTGGCTTAAAATAAAAATAACCATAGAAGTTAAATTTCAATTAAACTTACTGTTAGATTAAGATATTTAAATTTTAAGTTATTTTGAATTCATTTGAATTTGCAAATCTGTAACTGATTATAGATAAGATAAATATTAGGAAGATAGTTTTAATTTTTTTAAATTTCAAATCTCATCAAGAGGTTAGGATTTATTTGTATAAATATTCTCATTTGAGAAGAAAAGAATAAGCATTCTAACGACGTAACATGTTTCAATGTTGAAGTTACTGTTCAACTTAACATGGTATCAAGCTAGGTTTGTTCCACAAAACTATTGCTTTTTTTCCCTCCTCACCCACCCTATATTCAGTTTTTTTTTTACCCATACCTGAAACTTCCTTCATGATTTTTTCCCCAAATTCCTAAATTCATCGTATCTCTAATTCTCATATCTCCCAAATGGATCTTCCACCAAATTCTGATTATGCTACCACTAATTCTTCCTCAACGAACCCCTCTTTTACCCCAAATATTGTGATTCATCAAGATCACTCATCTCCTCCCTTAACCGTCATCTTGGATGATTCCAATTATCCATTATGGTCTGAACTGATCGGATATCCTGATTGGTGGGATTTTACAAAACGTCCCCGCAAGAAACTTCCAGATAGAACATTAACCTCCTCCTCTGAGACTTCCTCAACTCCTCCTCAAGCAAATGTCGTGCACGCAGGCATATTGGGTAAGCATTTTGTTTTTTCTGCACAAAGTAGGAATTCTACTTGGATCATTGATACAGGAGCCTCAAATCATATGGTTCGGGACTCCTCTTTGTTGCATGATTTCCGGTCTTGTTCCCATTCCTTTATCTCTACTGCTAATGGGGGAACTTCCCGTATTACTGGTCAAGGAT
>PYAF01004639.1:234215-257844 GCA_007407185.1 Glycine tomentella
AGATTTATGCACTCTCCAAGTAAAGATCATATGAATGCAGTTTATCGAATCTTAAGATATCTAAAAGGAACACCTGGAAAAGGGTTGTATTTTTCAAAACATAACAAACTAACTGTTGAAGGCTTTACTGATTCAGATTGGGCTGGGGATAAGACTACAAGACAATCAACCTCGGGTTATTTTACTTTTGTAGGAGGTAGCTTGGTTACTTGGAAAAGTAAAAAACAAAAGGTAGTGGCTAGATCAAGTGCAAAAGCTGAATTTAGGGGCATGGCTTTAGGAATTTGTGAATTATTGTGGGTAAAAGGTGTGTTAAAGGATATTGGAATCAGTTATGACGAACCAATGAAGTTATATTGTGATAACAAGGCAGCCATACAGATTGCACACAATCCAGTTCAACATGATAGGACTAAGCATGTTGAGGTAGATAGACATTTTATTAAAGAGAAGCTGGAGCAGAAAATTATTCAGTTACCGTTTGCAAAATCTGAAGATCAACTTGCTGATGTGTTGACCAAAGCAGTGTCTGCCAAAGCCTTTAATGAAGCGATGAACAAGTTGGGCATGATAGACATTCATGCACCAACTTGAGGGGGAGTGTTAGATTAAGATATTTAAATTTTAAGTTATTTTGAATTCATTTGAATTTGCAAATCTGTAACTGATTATAGATAAGATAAATATTAGGAAGTCAGTTTTAATTTTTTTAAATTTCAAATCTCATCAAGAGGTTAGGATTTATTTGTATAAATATTCTCATTTGAGAAGAAAAGAATAAGCATTCCAACGTAACATGTTTCAATGTTGAAGTTACTGTTCAACTTAACACTTACTTCTACCATTTTTTTAAAATCATGATATTAAAAATATTTAGCACTTCCCTATGTACCTGAGATGGTACTCACTAACCTTTTCTAGTACAAAGGATATTCTAAGGAGAAAAAAAGAAAGATGGGAGTTATAACAAGAGGGAAGGGTGGTTATGCATTCTTGAACACTTTCTGTACCTTCATTTTTTTTACTATTTCTAGAACTTCCCCACTTCTCCAAAATTAGTTGATCATGGTTCGTGTATCTGAGTTATAGTAGAAAATGGATGTGGAAATACAAAGAAAGCCACAAAGTATGTGTGTTTAGTTGGGATGGACTTATATGGAAAGTTTTGAAATTTAAGTTGGTTCATGCAACTGATTTTTTTGATCTGCATGCACCTGCATTGTTGTGTTGTCCATGGTGGAAACTAGATCTGCATGTGCTAATAATGCTTCTCCACCTTCTTGATCAACAAATTCAATTTCATTGTTCTTGATGCTAAGAGTCATGGTGTCGGAGATTTTTTGTGATGGGGACAGTGATGATGTAATTAATCCTCCTTGAATGAAAGAGACGAAAGTGAATGTTGAAACGGATAAATTGAAGTTACTGAGCTCTTGTCACCTCACTGAGAACCATCTGTCACCTCTGCTTGTAACTCTTATAATGTGTGTAGTGTGTTACGTTTAACTTTGGACTATTGAAAATCGTGAAATGAACCTGGACACAAAAGATATTCTAAGGAGAAAAAAAGAAAGATAGGAGTTATAACAAGAGGGAAGAGTTGTTATGCATTCTTGAACACTTTATGTACCTCCATTTTTTTTTTACTATTTCTAGAACTTCCCCACTTCTCCAAAATAAATTAGTTGGTCATGGTTCATGTATCTGAGTTATAGTAGAAAATAGGTGTGAAAATACAAAGAAAGTCACAAAGTATTTGTGTTTAGTTGGGATGGACTTATATGAAAAGTTTTGAGAAATAAGTTGGTTCATGCAACTGATTTTCTTTATAGTAGAAAATGGACCAGTATTCTTTTTGACAAAACCGCTCCTTGTTGGTACTTCTGTTACTTGTACTCTGAATCCCCATGAGCGTTTTTTATCCCTTTGCAATTGTTGTTGTCCCAAGAAAAATAAAATGGTTTCAGCTACAACTTGATATAAATGTGTGTTTAATTTTATGTTAATCCTATACAAAATTGGTAGATGAAAGAATTGATCGTCGTGACGTGCATAGTTAATCACCGTGCATTTTCTTTCATTGTATATCTGCTAACATAGTATAACTTACTTCTGCCAGAAATTTGTTTTCCTGGGAATTGGCTTAAAATAAAAATAACCATAGAAGTTAAATTTCAATTAAACTTACTTCTACCATTTTTTTAAAATCATGATATTAAAAACATTTAGCACTTCCCTATGTACCTGAGGTGGTACTCACTAACCTTTTCTATTACAAAGGATATTCTAAGGAGAAAAAAAGAAAGATGGGAGTTATAACAAGAGGGAAGGGTTGTTATGTATTCTTGAACACTTTCTATACCTCCATTTTTTTTTTTTTACTAATTCTAGAACTTCCCCACTTCTCCAAAATTAGTTGGTCATGGTTCATGTATCTGAGTTATAGTAGAAAATGGGTGTGGAAATACAAAGAAAGTCACAAAGTATGTGTGTTTAGTTGGGATGGACTTATATGGAAAGTTTTGAAAAATAAGTTGGTTCATGCAACTAATTTTTTTGATCTGCATGCACCTGCATTGTTGTGTTGTCCATGGTAAAAACTATATCTGCATGTGCTAATAATGCTTCTCCACCTTCTTGATCAACAAATTCAATTTTACTGTTCTTGATGTTAAGAGTCATGGTGTGAGATTTTTTGTGATGGGGATAGTGATGATGTAATTAACCCTCCTTGAATAAAAGAGACGAAAGTGAATTGCAATCTTTTTAATTTCACAACATGCTCAAATACGCCCCATTTTGGCGTGTTTAAACATGCCCCATGCAGGCGTCATTAGGTGCACCAGATTTCAAATTTGTTTCTAAATTGCACCATTTGCCTAATTTTTTAGTTAATTTGTATTATTTTTTAATTTTTTGCCCGTTAAGAATAATTTAATATTTTCAAACTAAAATGAAAGGTGCAAATTGCAAAATAATCATACAGGAGTCCATTATTCAAATCTCCTCGTTACATTACAGAGGTTAAAGGGTGGTCCAAAAGCCACGATGGACCTAGTCAATAAGTCAAGTCCATATCTATTGGTAACTCTACTACTTCAATCTTCCCCCTAGTCGACACTGTCCTAGTAACCTAAAGCAAATTATTTATTTTTTTAAAATAAAACCAATTGCTAATTTTTAATTATATATGCATTCATTCTTTAAAATACTTTAACAATGGACGAAAGCAAGAAAGATTTTTTTATGTTGGTTTATTTTTTATTTTTTAATTACTATAATTATTTGATGATAAGTTTAATAATATATTTAAATAAAATATAATAATAAATATATACTAGAAGAGAATAAGAAGAATTAAAAATTAATAGAAGAATTGTTAAATTATATAGATGAAGAAATTAAAAATGACAACTAAGACAATAAATAATCACGATGAATATAAGAAAAATATGATTAGTCTAATTATATAAAATAAATATTATTTAATTTAAAAATAAAGAAAAACCAAGAAAATAAAAAATTATATTTAACATTTTTATTTCAAAAAATAAAATAAATATATATGACATACATCTTAAAAAAATATTATAAAAAAATATATGTTATAAAAAAAAAATCTAATAACCAATAAAAAAATTAAACAAAATCTGAATACCTACTTTATATAGTCTCAAAAGCTTTCGTGATCATAAGAAATTAAAAAATAAATAACGGACAATCTCAACAATGAAATGGAAGCATTTAATATTTTTGAAGAAACTATTGGAAAGTGGAAACATAAACACAAGAAAAAGAACAAAATCAAAAAAGCATTTTGAGAG
This sequence comes from Glycine tomentella, assembly GCA_007407185.1. Lineage (NCBI taxonomy): Eukaryota > Viridiplantae > Streptophyta > Magnoliopsida > Fabales > Fabaceae > Glycine > Glycine tomentella. The sequence continues at coordinate 238,040 of PYAF01004639.1, forward strand.
TTTGTGGGTTGCCTTGCCTTGCTTCGCTGTCGTTTTTTCGCCGGCCAAAGACACAACAATTGTTGCCGTTTTAGTGTCTGCTTTTGACACCTCTCTCTCTCTCTCTCTCTCTCTCTCTCTCTCTCTCAGTTTGATTTGATAATTCGAGATGAACGACCTTCTCACTGTAAGTTGATATCTGCAATTCCCTCCGATGCCAAAATTCGATTTTAATCACTGGGTCTTGTAGTTCTGTTGCTGTACTTTCTGTTTTTTGTTCCAACTTTCTGCCATCTCTGTCAGATTCATACTCTGTTTTTTTTAAATAAATAAAAAATCAACACTAAGAGGTGACCAATTTTTAGCCTTGAATTGTAGTCGGTTACGAATTGGATTCATCGTGTTCTGATATTTTAAGCCATAAAATCCAGTTCATCGCTGAATCGCAATTGATAATGGAAAGTTTCCTAAAGGTGGTGTCTTGCTTTAACTCAGATCACAGTTAATCCCCAGTTAGATTTCAGGTTGCTGTTATGCTTGTGGCATAATTTGTGGTGTTTGGAATTATTCTGATAGTGATTTTGCTGCGTTTCTTTTGTTTTGTAACTGTTAATTTGACGAGGGTTAAGTTTAGTACAATGTTGTTAGTATCTTATAAGATCAAAGTGTAAGGATGGTTTTGTTTTTTTTGTTTTTTAAAAAAAAAATTATTGTTTGAATTCGTTCTTGCAGGATTCATTTGTTGGTGAGGCTAGTAATGGCCAGCCTTCTAGACAAAGTGATATTGAAATGGGACAGGTTATGAGAAGCAACTCCGATATGGGAATGGAAGCTTTTAATAAACAGGTACACAATGTGCTTGCAATTTAAAAAATTTAAATGTGAATTTTAGTATTTTACCATAGGTATTTTATGGTTTTTGATTGTGTGAATATTATTTTAGAATAGGACGTAAATAAAAAGATATTGTTAATCTAAGGGGATAATAGAACTGATAAGTTTAGCTATTTTTGTCATCAACTCTTTCTTCATGTAGTTTGTTCAATATTTTAGTTGATATCCTACATTTACTGATATTCTTTGTTTCATTATTAGATCCATGAGGCCGATAAACAAATCGATAAGCTTTCTGTGCTACTTCAAAAGCTAAAGGTATCCATTATCTTCATCATTTGTTACTTTTTAGCAGCAAGGTCTAGTCTATAAGCTAAGTGTACTTTTTGCAGGAAGCTAATGAGGAGTCCAAAGCTGTCACAAAAGCATCTTCCATGAAAGGTGTGTTACAATGCTATGTTATGTTTTAATTGAAGTCATCTGTTTAGAATTTGGTTGCAACATTTTCTGGTATAGGTGCTGACGATGTATTAAACTGGTTGTGTTGGGCAGTTATAGCCAGACATCACAATGGTCTTGTTGCTGGCAACAATGATGAGATATAAATATTTATGCTTCACATTTAATTTTTATTAATACACTGCATTTGATACTGACATTATATGTGAGGAAAATATAATACTCTTAGATCAAGGAATCAAATCTGTTATTAAAGCATCTGCCATAAAAGGTGTGTTACAATGCAATGTTATGTTTTAGTTGAAATCATCCATTTTGAATTTGGTTGTAGATTTTCTGGTATAGGTGTTGACAATATATTAACTTGGTTGTGTCAGGCTGTTATAGCCAGACAGACACATGACAATTGTGTTGCTAGCAACAATGATGAGTTATATAAATATATAGCTTCACACACACACACACACACACACACACACACATATATATATATTAATATACTGCCTTTGGTTCTGACATTATATGTGAGCAAAACTTAACACTCTTAATAAGACTAATAAACCTGTGACATTACTTTCAGCTATCAAGAAGAGGATGGAGAAAGATATTGATGAAGTTGGAAAGATTGCACATGGTGTCAAAACAAAAATAGAGGCTATAAGCAGAGATGTATTGAGCTACTGGCTGAATATTGTTTTTAGTAGATGTCAATTTGTTGTAAAATTTCAGATGAATATGAAATTATTTAATCAGGACATGTTGTGTGCAGAACCTATCCAATAGACAAAAGCCGGGATGTGAGAAGGGAACAGGTGTTGACAGAGCAAGAATGAATATGACAAAGTACGTTGGTAGTACATATCTTTATTATTGTACTTGATAAAATGAGCCAGAAAGCTTAATATAGACTATTCCTTGAAACCACAGTGCCTTGACTAAAAAATTCAAGGATCTCATGACAGAGTTCCAGGTATGTTTAGTTTTTAACACCTAAAACCAGAAGCTGTTTTCCCAAGTTTATGTCTATCTTCTCATCAATGTGTTATGTTTTAGACTCTTAGACAAAGAATACAAGATGAATATCGCGAGGTTGTGGAGAGAAGAGTTATTACAGGTTTGAACACTTCAGCCCCGATAGAGTTAACTATCTTGCACTGTGGCAGTACTGTAGTTTTTTTTTTCTTTTATTACTATAAAGTTATCTATTAGAAAGCATAAGTTGGATCATCTTCACTTTTTTATTACTTGATTTGATTTTACAGTTACGGGAACTAGGCCAGATGATGAGGTGAGCTTAACTCTTGAGTTTTTGACTTGAGATGAGATATCCACTACATATAAATTTTGTTGTAATTGGCCATTTAATGACTGTGTTAGACAATTGATCGCCTGATAGAAACTGGAAACAGTGAGCAAATCTTCCAGAGAGCAATTCTAGAAGCAGGCCGAGGACAGGTACTTGGTTTGTGAAATTTTACTGGAACTTATCTTTTCCTTTTGAAAAATTAACAACACATCATGTTATTTTTTCTGTCTATCTGTCTTCCTCTTTTCCTGAAATGAAGGGGGAAGCGGAGGCTTAGTCAAACATTAATCCATGATTATGGTAGTTAAGATTTGCTTGTGTGGAGAATTAAATTTTTCTTCATGCAAAAGTTTATTAAGAAAATCTAGGTTTTTGCAGATTGTAAACACAGTAGAAGAAATTCAGGAGAGACATGATGCTGTAAAAGAAATTGAGAAAAAACTTCTTGATTTACACCAGGTTTGCTTGCACGAAGATCTTAGTCTTAAATATTTAATTCAGTTGATAAAATGATAGCAAGTCTAATCCTATTTTATTATTTCAGATTTACCTTGACATGGCAGTCTTAGTTGATGCTCAAGGAGAAATTTTAGACAACATTGAAAGTCAGGTTTGTTCACTCTCACTCACACACCCTTGGTTTTCTGTTTGTATGCATGTGTATGTAGAATGCAGGGCACATTTAGTTTGATTTGCGTTAATGAGAGGCTTGTTCAGGTCAACAATGCAGTCGATCATGTCCAGAGAGGGACATCTGCACTTCAAAATGCTAAGAAACTCCAGAAGAACTCTCGAAAATGGATGTGCATTGCCATCATTATACTGTTGATAATAGTAGCTATCATAGTTGTGGGTGTTCTCAAACCTTGGAAGAGTAGCTAGGGTGCTTGAGTGTGGTCCCTTTACCTTTTGTCCATAATCATAAGAGTTGACTTGGTTGTGAAAGCATATGCAATTATGCATGTATGTCAAAGGGACATCTTAGAGAAGGATTTTTAAGCTTTTATTTTGTATGATTGAGATGCTTGTTTTGTGTGGTGTTACTGATTTCTGACTATACATTGGCTTGTCTCACGATATAAATTCATATTCTTTGTAGCCTTCAAAAGTTTATCAGGGTTTCATATTTCCTTGTACTATTCTATAATATTCTATGAAATTGTTTTTTCTGTTATTTGCTTGTTGCAAATCATGCATTGATGTTCTTGGAAAGAAAGTACATTCTTTTCTAGTTCTCTTCCAATTTTTCTTAATTTACTGTTTTAGGCCCAGGTTGTGGTGGGCTTTGGGCTGACACATCCTTAGAGAACATCCATTCTCACCTTCTAGTTCTCATTTTCTCATTCCTGATTTAATCTATTGGTCGATAGTTTACCAAAACAAGAAAGGTTGTCCAAACAATCTTATTAGCATACATAACCTTTGTATAAACGTGAGTAGTGATGAACAATTCCAATTTACCATGGATCGTGTAATATCGTTGCTTAGGCCCTAGAATTTAGATGCATATAAATATGTTCATCCCTATGAAAATATTTGTGGTGATCTTTGGTACACATAATGTCAGTCTAACTTCTATAGGTATTTGAAAAATAAAGGTTCACTTTCTAATATCTTCGGTCCTTCAATTCACCAACTTTTATTTTTCCTTTTTTTAGAAAGTTTTACTTTTTATTCTTTTAACTTCTATAATTCCAAACATTCACACGTAGTCATCTTATTCCTCACCCCAATTCCTTGTAGAATGCCATGTTTATGTTCATCATCATCATCTTATCATTATTATAATATTATAATTATTAGAGCAAATTATAACAACACTCTCTGGGGTTACATGTAATTACACAGTCCCACTCTTTTTAAGTTTCCTACACTAACCTTCCTTTAAGTTTGAAATCATTTCATTAATATCTTATATGTTTGAAAATATTATACTGATATTCCTTTAAATCTTATACTAAACCCCTTACCACGGATGTGAAAGTAATGGTTAAAAAGTAGGAGGTGCTTGTGTCAACAACATCAATAGCACCTTTTACCCAAGTTAATTGGAGTCGGTGATTGATGAATCCAATGATAGATTGGAAATAAGATAAAAAGAGAGAAGGGAGAGGGGAAGAAAAATGGAAAATAAGACAAATGAAAGGAAGAAAAAAAGCTAAAAGAAAAGAAGGGTGAAAGGAGAAGGGGAGAAATGAAGAGGAAAAGAACTAAAAAAGGGAACGACTGGAACATAGAGATCCTAATGGGTTTAACCTTCCACCAAGCTTATAGTTTTTCTTCACTCTGACTTAAGACACACTGTCCGTCAATCTATATCTCACTTTATTAGGTCTTGTTTAACTACATTTTCCTATCTTGCGTAATTATATTAAATCTTAGGAGATATTAATGTAATTTATTCTTATTGTTATGAAAACAATAATTATTATTATTTAGGCATTGACATGCTTATCAATGTACTTTATTTATTTCAATTTCAAAAGAAAATGCATCTATTTATAATGCATTTATTTAGAGTTATTAATTTGAGAAGGTGTTAACATGATTATTTTACTATTTTGTCCCCTTTTTTAGATGCTTTTGAGTAAAATATATTGAGGTTTTGAGAATAACCAAAATCTTTATTTATATAAGGATAAGATAGACCCCTTCTTCTTTTTTTATCCTGCTTAGAGAAGGAGAAAGAACCAAAGCATAATATGAGAGAAGCCATGGGTTGAACAGATGTCTATAGTCATAAGTAGAAGGTGAAATGGGGAACAGTTGTCTATACTCACAAGTAGAAGGTGAGATGGGGTATTTTCCCACGGTATCCTGCTTTCTGTCTTTAAGTTAGACTTATTATTATATTTGGATTAAATTTTGCAAAATTTTAAGACATACTTTTAAAGGGTAACTAAACATAATTTTAAGTCTTGCTTCTCCGAAACTTGAATTTTAAGACAAAATTTTAGGGTAACAATGATTTCAAATTAATTTTACTCAAAATATACTTTTGGACGCTCCACTACAAATCTAAACATATCATGTTTCGACTAGGGTAGGGAAGGAGGTTTGTGGAAGGATGGGGAAAGGGAGGGAAGAGTGGGAGGGCCTTACTTGGTTAAAATCCTACAGTGTGAGGGAATATAACGAGGAACCGTTGTTTTAATTTTATTTTTAAATATTTGTATATAGTATAAAAAATTATAATAAACTTTTAATTTTGAAAAACATTTTGTGGAACCATTTTTTTTACGTCAGACCTTCACTCTTATCTACTTATCAAAACAAGAAAAACCTTTTTTTCACTTCATTTTGTCTTAAATTTTATTTAGAGTAAATTATATTAACTTCTTAAGTTTTGTCAATTTTCTCTTGATACCTCCTTTCTTCACCCTTACACTAACTTCTTAATTGTTTAAAAAATATTACATTGACATCATTTATACATTATACTAATATTTTTTAATTGTTTGAAAACATTGCACTGTATATTCCTATGAGAAATTGTTGCATGGGGTTGTGTGAAATCTCAATAAATTTTACAAGTTAGTATATTTTACTCATTTATTATAAAAAAAACACATTTTGACCATATTTTTGCTCTATTTTTCACTCATGTTTTTTCCCTCTATTTTTTATTTATTTCATTTCATGTCTCTATTTTTTTACTATTTCATTTCATGTCTAATCGAGTGTTAGTCACATTTAAGCATTAAAAGGTTATAAATCATAACATATTTAGAAAATAAAAAGGCTTAAATTATTTACAATTTTTACTTTAGATATATTCTTTTTTTCTCTGCAAAGATTAAACAAGCCTAAATTTTACATTGGTACCTCAAGATTTTACCATGGGTATACAAAACTCATTAGTTATAACCTTGCAATTCATTATATTTGTCATACATTTTCGAGATTATACTCTTGTCCTCTACTGTTTCATCTCAAGTAGGAAGATTTCTATTATCTGAACATCAATTTCCAAACATTTGTATTTGATACTGTATGTATATGTCCATTTATTAATGTTATCTTTTTTCAAACACATGCATCTTAAAAATATTTCATAAAAATCAACGCAATAACATACTTCCTAAAATTATCGTACGGAAAACTTTGCTTTAGGATAATGACTAGGTCATATATCTTTAGTATGAATAATTTAAATAAATAGCAGAAAAATGTAAAATTTATTCAGTTGCTTAAAAGAATTATGACTATTTGTTTAAGTGAGTATCGATCCTCTTGTCTTGACTATTTATGACAAACTTCGATTTACTTGTTTAGAAAATCATTCCTCCCATTATTGGGGTTCGTGTGGCAATTTGGGTTATGTCCTATTTATGCCTTTATGAGGGTGTTAATAAGATATAACCTATGTGGGTGCTGCATGTTAAGAGTTCATGTTGTTATCTTTGTATATGGGTTGGTGCCTGGTGGTACCCTTGTACCTCAATTAGTATATCTGCTCCCTTTTTTTGCCGATTTTTTTTTTAAAAAAATATTATACATAAATTATGCATAAAAGTGTTAAACATTTTATTTTAAATGTTATTTTAACAGATTTACTTAAGAACATTAAAAACATTATTTTGCAAGTATATTTGTGAAAAGAATGTGTGCTAGTATCATCTGATATTTGTTCAAGTTGTTTGGGCAAAATCATGTCATAATTGCGTCAATTGCCGAAAGAATTGTTGGATTACCATGCAAATATTTACTACTTCAGTCAACTAATCATCTTGTCTTTTTAAAAATGACATTCTGTAATGGATAGGTGACAAACGCAACTGATCATGTGAGACTGGGAAACGACGCTCTCCAAACTGCAAAAAGTTTGCAAAAGAAGTCAAGGAAATGCATGATGATTTCCATTATATTGATCCTCGTCATTGCCATCATTATCGTACTCTCTGTTTTGAAACCATGGAAGAAGTGACCAAAGAGGAAAGTGATTTACATTTAAAGAACAAAAGAAATATAGATATTTCCATTTAATTATATTTTTATATGCATGAACACTTTCAGAGCGTGACTTTTATTCTAGTACTTCCACATTGTCAAACTAGCTTTTAGTGTGCGTTTGCACGGCTAATGCATAAGTTGTCCACTGTTTTTTTTTTTTTTTTTTACTCTCTGAATCATGAAAGAAAATATTTACTTTTTTAACGGTGGCTATCATATACTTTCGAGCTTTTAGTCCATGAATTTTTTCGTGAATAATGCTACTTAACACAATGTTAAAGGGATTGTAACAAGATTGTAACAAGAATCATCATTAACTATAGTTAGTTAGGTGGTTGAGTATATTATTGATTTATTAGTTGCTCAATTAGTCAATTATAAGTAATTGTGGTGATGTGTGAAGGGTATATGACTAGCATTATTCTTCTTCCTGTGTAAGCAAATTATTGATATGATTACAGGAGAATTAAAGCATGGGTAATGCATTCAAAAGCTGAGTATGCAAACATTTGAGGTAAGCTTGAATTCTGTCAAATTAGTCATTATATAAAACAGCAATGCTTCAGAATGATCAGGTTGAATACATGCCAAAATTTCATACTACATAGATAATAAGTACAACAACTTACAAGTTGATGGAAGAAATCTTATGGTCATCATTTACTGTTTTGAAACACTATGGCTCAGTGGTGGAGCTTCTTTAGGGCGGAAAAGGGAAGCTCTGTTATATCATTATAGCTCCTAACTTGTTAATTGGTAACTGATGTCAAAGATAGAATAGCCTCATGGGCTTGAACATAAGCTTAGCTTAGAGACAAGTGCAATGCCAGAACAACAGATAATAATTTCCTACTTAATAGTTGATACTGGCTGTTTCTTTTTTATAGTTGCTAAGACTAACTTAAGAACTTCCCATGGAGTCCATGTTTCTGTCATCGAAAGATGAAGAAAGTCTTTTCAATCTTTGAAATCTCTGTAGCTTCGTTACAGTAGAAACCCCCTCTAAAGTCTCTAAATGAACAAATAAGGATGTACACACCCTTAAATTTAAGTAGATAAAGTTCATGATGCACTTTAAATTAAGTAAATGAAGACATCGTTACCTATTCAATTTAGAGACAAGCTCAATTTAAAAGAGCCTTGTCTCCTACTTAAATACCAAACTTTGATGAGTTATCCAAACAAGGAAAGATATGTTCTTATGACTTCAAAAGCTGAGAATTGTTCAATGTCTTGAAATTGCACCTGCCTTCTTCTAACTGTTAAATTATTTTTCTTTTATATGCTTACCCATCCACAGCTCATCATTCCCCCCAAAATATTCGGCCACTACTTTTACCTTCATCATGTAAGATATTATTTGTCCTCATTAAATACTTTGAAATTTTGACATATTGGGGTCACTATGACTTCCTAGGTTGGATTTTTCACAGTATACAGTTCATTTGCTAAGATGGCATTTAGTAGACGTCGAGCACATGAAGCTACATGAATAGCACTAATTTCATGACAGCAGTATGACTGTATGAGTATAATCAAACTATGAATACCATAAAAGCCATGTCAAGTAGATATTCCTTTTGATTGTTAGGGGACAGGAAGATAGCATGCAACTTCATACAATCATATGTCAAAGATCAACCAATGAATATCCAATATTTGAATTTACTCACATTAAAATCATAAAGATCCACAATTTCTCTTAATAACAAACAAGGGAGCAATAAAAATTCAATGTTCGGCATCTGAAGAAGATGAAATACCTGCACTCCAGCACAGCAAGAGCAATCCAACATAGCAAGAACAAACTCAAACATCTAACATGTTTGGATCTATGATTGCATAGCTAAAAAATTCCCGTTTGCTAAAGAGAAATGTAACTATGCCAAAAAATTGTTCAACTTAAAAAACTCTTTGCATTGGGTTGAAAATTTCATACTAAGTCTGCTTACAAACTTACATTTAAGAAACAAATTTTCAAAAAAAACTTCAATACAAATCGACTTTTAAGCAAAACCAATTCTGCACCCAAAATCAAATTTGCAAACGCTAACCCATAAATCCACGCTTTTGGGTTCTCCATTGAACTTGTTAGCTCTTACAACTTTTTATGGACAAAATCGTTCTTATGAAGTTAATTCACATAAGAATAATCAAAGCCTAATAAATCCAAAGACGAAAAAAAGAGAGGCAAAAGCATATGTATTTTTTTTAACAGTGATATACCTGATCCCCAAATTCCTGAGCAACCAAACAGCATATAAATTAGATCTAGTTCGATTTCTGAAATATTGGAGAACCGTAGCAAGACAAACATAGAATGTAATCTCGAAAATTGAAAATCTCAAAAGAAAAAAAGAGGATAGAAAAAGTGAAACGAAAAATAAAAGCGGAAGGAAATAAAGTTTTATTTATACCTCAAAACTCAAAAAACATGGAATTTGAAGTTTGGTTGGAAGGCGATGGCGAATCAGCTCCGAAGTGCCCATCTCATCCACTCAAATCGCCCTTGCGTTTGTGATTTGTCAAACACTGAAACAAAGAGAGAGAGAGAGAGAGAGAGAGAGAGAGAGAGAGAGAGAGAGAGCGACAGTGGATTAGAAAAAGGACCCACAGCGTATTTTATTAATGCATATTTTTACTTAGACGATCGTTAATATTATTCACATAACAAACTCAATTTATGTTAACTTAATTTATTTTTTCTCTCAGTATTTTTATTAATAAATTAGTTAACTTGTAAATATTATATTTCTCTCTTATATTTAATATAAAGGTCCGATCTAATTGTTGGATGATTTGCTCATTGATTCAAGTTTAAATAAATAATAGACTAAAGGTTCTTATTTTTTATTTTTAATTTAGTCTCTTATTTTTTTAAAAAAATAATATTTTATATTTTTTGAAGTGATTTAAAATATTCCTTCCGTCAATAAAGATTTAATGTTAGTAATGATTTTAAGATATTTTAACCATCACAAAACATAACTTTTTTCTTAAATACTCCATACGATAATTAACACTAATTCTTGCTACTGTGTTTTGGGATCATATGACTTAGAACATAATAGAATATTCCAACCCATCTGTATTATTGTCCTTTTTGGTCCTATATACGTAATTAAACAAAGAATGGCAATACTGAACCTGTGTCTAAATGTCGAATTAATTCTCATTTCCAATACAGATTTCAGAAGATAAAAAGCCAAAATGGTAAATGAATAAGAAAGATACACGAAGGTGAACAGCACCAAGTACAATTCAGATAAGACCAATCACCAAGGAACATTTCAAGATGGAAAATATCACACCAAGCAACATTTCAAAATGGAGAAATATTACACAAACCAGCTTCCATAGTTGCTGCCCCACTTTTTTTTTTTTTATAGCCAATACAAATACAAATACCCATAAACTAAGGCCAACTTTAATTAAGTTTTTATGTTCCACAAAATCACACTAATCTTGCACCCAAAATCTTCTTGCTCGTCCTAGACTGAACACCAATCGTAGTACTCTGGAGCTTCATTCACCAGAGCCCGAGAATCTTGAAGTCCAATACTTCTCTATTTCCTCTGCTGTTCTTCCAGGAATCCTTCCAGCAATTAAAGACCACCTAATTAAAAAATAACATTGTTTTACAAGCTTTGGTCTACACAGTACACACTGTTTAAAAGGGTTATAAGAGCTAAGCATTAAAAAAAGAAATTTCTCACCTCTCCCCTACCAGTTTATACATCCTGATGATAAGGGTTTCCTCATCTTCAGAAAATTCAACTTTGGAAGACCCTCGCTTTCCTGAATCTAAACAAAGTGTGTCATGTTTCATTAAAAAAAACCATGTAGAAAAGTAGCTAACTCCCAAGTTATTAATTAGGCATAATTTAGCATGTCTATTCTTTTTTTTATTGGACATCAAGTCAATTCTAAGAGACTCATATTATTATTATTTGATACGTGTATAAACAATTTTTTTTTTCCTTAAGTATATTGGTAAAAGTTGATTAGTAGCATATTCTACCAAATGGGTGATTTTCTCACCTATTATAGCTTCCACTTTCATCAACCCTAAATACGCATGCCAAATAATAAGTTAAATAATAATTCGAGTGCAACACAAATAAAAACCTTAAAATAAAAGCAAGTTAGCAATAAAAGAAGGGCCAAAAAGAATAAGATTAAGAAACTACGAATTCATTTTGTAAGAAAAAAAAAAACTACGAATTCCAAAAGTACTGTTCCATAAGAAAAGACTGAAAGGGTGACACAAAACAAGCATTAGTGTAGATAGAACTGCAAAACTTAGTGGTTGCGTACTGCTCTCAAGTTTTTCAGGTATATGTCCTCCTTTTAATTATTCTACCAAAGAAGCTTTTAAATGAAAAATTAAGAATGTTTAATATCTTACATATATATGTATATATATAAATTCAAATATTTCTATTATATAGTAAGTAACATATTAAAATATTGATAGATATAAAGAAGGAATGAGGTATATACCAGTAGAATGTGTAGAAATTTCACTTGAAGAGCGATCCGAGTCAGCCATTGCAAGGAGTTCGAAGAGTGTGGTGTATTGAAGGCGTGGAGAATTAAGTGTGTTTGAAGACAAGGTTATTTGGGTGGTATTAATAGAAGAAGGTCATTGCTAGGACAATATGGTTGCTCGTGAAGATTGGGTGGCAGGGAAGGAGTTGAAACAGAGAAGAATGGTAGTTGAAATTGAGGTTTTGACATTTAAGTTCATCTTTGCTAGGTAGTTGGAGAATTTATTGTTAGTTGAACTGTACTTTCGTACACCACCATATCCGTTAACTGTAAAATTCTCTCACATCTTCTTTCCAACATTTTTTTTATGGTTAACTAAAATTTGTTAAAATTATAGAATTTTATGGATCCATTTTTTATTTAATGAGATTTACTTGTGTTTTTTGTAATTTACATTAAATTATAACCTATAATTGGGAGAAAGGTAGAAAAGGTATGCTAGAGTATGTATTGTTAACATTATCCATAGAGGAAATAATATATATATATATATATATATATATATTCTCGTTTTAAAATGACATGTTTAAGATTTTTCTACACATTAAGAAAAATAAGTATTCTAAAATAATAGTACTATTTATTAAGGGATAATTATACTAAAATATTTTTTTAAATTTCAATAAATATATTATTAAATCTTTCAAAATAATAATATTTAATAGGATACAAAATTAAAATAAATATTTTAATATCTCATTAAAAACTAAGAATATCAGTTAATATAAATTGTTTTAAAGACTAGAACAATAATTATTTTGAAACATAATGAATAATAATATAGAGATTTTTTATAGTGTTGTTAAATTACAAATCATTGTATACTATAAATTTATTAACTTTAATAATATAAGCCATACAATTGATTATTTCTAATTAGTCAATTAGTCGATGACTTTAAAACTTTTACACTGAACATGCCAATTAAATTCCTCTTTATATCCATAAAAACAAAAACAAAAAATAGAGAGACATAAATGTTAGCAACATATTCGATCCTTTTAAACACAATTTTACTATCAGTTAATTTTATTAGAAATTATAAAATTGTACGAGCTTTACTACTTGTTTAACGAGTTCTTACAATTTTATAATTTCTAATAAATTTTAATTAATAGTAGTAGATAGTATTACAGTGAGCATAAAGGGAAAAATATTATTGAAAAGAATCACACCTGGTTTACAAAGGACTCGTGTATATACCGGTACTATCAGGTAACTGTCATGCTAACTACCAGGTACTGTATCAGTGTATCTAATAGATAGTGTATTAGTAGCACTCGTTGTTAAGAAAACAAAAACTACCACCTTTATATTCTGGAACAAGTGTAGTTTTAAAGTGTTTTACAAAGATTAAGAAATTTTTAAACTAAAAAATTGTAAGATTAAAGTTTATTTTTTTTTAGGAATGATAATGAATTGGATCGAGTACAGAAAATTTTTAGATTATAGCCCATCAAGTCTGGTTTATTCAATTTGAAATCACCAATTAAAATCATGACAATAGGATTGGAGTGGGTCATCGAGCTAAATATTAAAAAGAATTAAAATGGAAAAAATTGGAAGAAACACACAAAAGAGGGAAAGATAAAAATTATAAAAATTGAAATAAAATACATATCTTATTTTAAAAGTTAGATATATAAAATAATTTGTTTTTTGTAAAATTTCAGATTTAAGGTAATTAAATATTAAGTAACTTTATATTATTCAACAACAAAAAGAAGAAATATATGTTATTTATATTATCTTTCAAAAATTTATTAAAAAATAATTTAAAAGAAGAAAGACAAAGGTGAAAAAAAAACTTTCTTCATACTATAAAATAACATATATATGAAAATAATTAAATTGGCCCTTGTTTTAGAATTAAAAGTACTCATAAAATGTTTAAATTCTCGTATACATTTGGAGTTGGAGAGATCAATTGTTTTTAAATGAGAGAATTCTTATATTTTTCCTTTAATTTAAAGATTTTGGCATCACTACATTTTAATTTTTCAAAAAAAAAGTTTCATTAACTTATTTAAAAATATAATCAAATTCATTTTTTTTATAGAGTATTAAAATATCATAAGGGTTCATCACATAAAAAAATAACTGGTGCTTTACAACCAGTTCGCAACCTCTGACGTTAATCCTCTTCATTTATTCTGGCTTGGGATAGGCCATGCATGTAACCACACATAGATTGGCGGATAACATGTCTTAAGAAGGAGCGGAGAAAAGTACAAGTTTGGTGGAGGGTTAAAACCTATTAGTAGTTCTATGTTTCAGTCATTTCCTTGTTTTAGTTAATTTTTCTCTTTCTTTTCTCCCTTCTTCCTTTTACCATTTTTTTCTCTCTTTTGTCTTATTTCCACATTTTTTTTCCTCTCCCTTTCTTTTTCTGTCTCATTTACTATTTATCATTAGGTTCATCTATAATCAATCCTAATTAATTTGAGTTAAAAGTGTTGTTGATGTTAATGTTGATAGAGTATTAAAATAGTTACATAAAAGTATAAATTTAACAACTATTTAATATCACTGAATTAAAGATTAGTTTAATAATAAAAAAATTTAAAACAAATTATAGTGACATTCATATAACAATATTAAAACAAGGTTTTAATTATATTTAGATTTTAAAAAGAGACATTGTTAATGAATATTTAAAAAATTAGTTAAATAATACTTGATCTTTTTCTTAATTATTTCTAATTACTTAAAAATATGCATACTTTTTAGTTTCCCATGCATATTATAATGTTTTCCCTTGCATTTAAACTTTATTTTCTCTGTTCACTAAAAAAAGGATAATTATTTTTCATACATACTTGCATGCAATGTTTTAATATCTGGACCGATCTGGCCGATCCAATCAATTGGACCATGAATCGGTGACCGGATCGGGTCGGATTCCTCGTTGGATCAGCTGTGCTTTGGTGCGACCTGGTCGGGTTAGCGACCCGTCAACCCGGACCAGGTCAACTTTTTCTCTCCGTCTTAGGCGAAACGGCCCCGTTTTGATTTAGGTTATTTAGAAACCTTAAAAACTCATGCTGCATTGCAGCGCAGCTTTAGCCCGTCTCGTCGCAAAGCAACGCAGTTCCAATCCGGTGCCATCATGCTTAGCACAGTGTCAGTCCGGCACCGTTCTCGCTTCAAGCCTTCAAGTTCTCCTGTTCTCGCAAGCCTACAAGGTAAAAATGTTAATTTTCCGACGACATTTCTGTTCTCGCTTTCTATGTTGATTTTTCGTTCTCGCTTCAAGCTTTCTGTGTTGATGGTTTGTGATTTCTATGATTTTGATGGATGGTAATGGGTTGATGAATGGCTGAATGAAATGTGATTTTGGGTTGCTCTGTTTTTTCAGTTCATGTGTTTATGTTTGGTTGAGCTATTGGAAAGTTACTATGTTCTGTAATTTAGAATATTGAACTTTGCAATTCTGTTTGATAAGTAAGATTGACTGGGCTTCTTAGGAAGAAGAAAAAAAGCTATTATGGTGCCTTGATGATTTCCAGAATTTGAATTTGGTAAGATTATTACTACTGCATTAATTTGACAGTGATTTTTTGCTTCAAAATAGCCCTGAAATTACAATTTACGAGCACCAAATTGAGGTCATATGATAATCTTTCAAGACCAAATTGGAGGCTTGTGCTTCTTCATTGATTAGAAGAAAGATGAAGTTTGTTTATTTTTAAGTTGTTTCTGTTTTTAGTTTGGGTTGTACTACAGAGGGATTTCATTTGAATAAGATTTGAAGAGGGCTAACCATCAGCTACTTCATGACTGACATAGCTGCAGTACTGAGTCAAGAATCAAGATTATGTGATTGAGAAAATTCCATGAAACTAGGTTTTAAAACTTCATTTGATAGCATATTGAATTTTATATGAAGATAATCTAGAGTTAGATATTGCCGGTATCAAGTCATTTGAATTGAGTAATGCACTACATAAGTGCTTGTTAATGTTTGGGATTGGGAAATGTGCATCGCTCAACAACATAATGTTTTCCACATTGAGTGTCAAGCTCTTCAGATTGGGAACAATCTAGCAAGGCCAAACAAATTCAAAAGAAAATGCACGGTGGTAGTTAGAAGGAGGAAAATATAATATGAAATTAAAAGAAAAGGAAGCACATAATGTTTTCCACATTGAGTGTCAAGCTCTTCAGATTGAGAACAGAGGTTGTTGTTCTAGCCGGCTAATTGGAGCCGCTGTGGGTATGGTTTTGATTCCAGCAACCATGTGTTCTGTTAGTTAACCACTTAACCCCATTAGACATTAGTAGTTAGTTACAAATTACAATAGATTACTTATTTATACTTACTTGTAACATAAGAATGATAAGATTATATTAGAAGTTCTTATCAAACATGACAAGTAGTTACAAAACTCCCTGCTGATCCAATTAACCCCATTAGTAGAAGTTATACTTACTTATAACATAACCACTTAACCCCATTAGTAGTTAGTTACAAGTTACAATTTTTTTTAAGAACAATTTTTAAATCCAAAAACATGACAAGTAAATCAAACATGCCCAAAAGGAGCTCTATGCTGATCCAGTTCTATCAACAAGTATATAGCTCCCTCCCTTGATCCAAAGGGAGCAGTACATATTTCAGTCAAAGAATGAAGGGAGATTAGGCTTCAATTTTTATTTTTTCCAGTTTCCACACTGATGCCATCATGATTTGTTTGCTTTAACTTTTTTGAGTATGTATGTTACATAAATATTGATTGGCTTGTAATGATGGATTAAAGATGCTAGTTCTTTATCTATCATGGTATCTAATTATCTATGACTCTATGTTATGAAATAATATTAATTTGTGATTTTTTTAAATATTTTAAAACATTATCATGCTGGTCAATTAGTGACTCACCGGTTTGATCACTAACCAGGTCATGCGGGTCAATCAGTGATCCACCGGTTCGATCACTGACCGGGTCATGCGGGTCAATCATTAACCCACCGATTCAATCACTTACCCAGTGACCCATTTACCTGACCGAGTCAATCATCGGGTCGATTTTTAAAACACTGCTTGCATGTTTCAAAATTATTTATCCTAAGATGATGAAATAAAGATGTTTTATATAGTCTCATAGTCAAATGTTTTGTCACCTGCATAACATTTTCCCATGCGTATGCTAATTGCTACATCTGATCCGCAATACAGCTACTCCATCTGCTTCAATCCACTGACAAAGAAGAAACGATCCGTAATACTAAATTGAATTGGGGTTTTTGATTCCTCGTATCCGGTCTGTGTCGTACGAGGTAGGTCCCAACTTCCACTGGGTTCGGCATGACATCCAAGTGTTCGATGAAATGCCCGTCTGAAAATAATTTCTGTTTTTTTCCATTGTAGATTGAATGGAGAGCCTGAGAAAGATGATTCGGTATGGTGTTGTGTGCTACGGGCACCCTCGGCGTTTGTACACCACGAAAGTGGACCTGAAAAAGCTCCGGCCGATGATTCTGGAGAGAATTGAGAAACGGGCACATACTTACCCGGTCCGTGGCATGGTTCCGGTTGCCAATGAGGTCCTCCAAGCCAGGAATGATCTCATCCATGGCGTTTCCACCCTTCTTAACTTCCTTCCTCTCATGGCTTGCAAGTGAGTTCTCTGTTCTTGTTGTTTTTTTTTTTTTTTTTTTTTTTGAGGGGGACCGGGGGGGGGGGTGTAAATATATTTTGATTTACATTAGTGAGACACTATTTTATTGAGTAAAATTTGGATGTGCAAAGAGTTTTACATTGTCAACTAATTAAATAGTCAGAGGGAGGGGGAGAGCTTCGCTGTCTATAGTTATCCTAGCTTAGTCATTGTCTTCCATGGAGGAAACCTGTGATTTATATATATAAAAAAAAAGATGATCTTGCATATGACTTTTATAGTAATCTTATGAGACATAGTAATTCATGTTAACATTTGATGATACTGAACAAAATCTTTACATTGTTAGTGTACTTCAATGAAATTATGTTTTCATTAAGTATTGATACTAATAAAATGTTTTGAATTTAAGCTTATGTATATAACCACTTTCAGTTTGTTGGTTTTATTAGAGTTTAAGTTGAATTTGAGTGTCACAAATAAGACCAAAAAAATTAGAACAGAAAGAAGTTTCTTTGGTTCTTACATGTGATGGTTATTTTTTAGTTTGGTACAATGGTACTTATACTTTATAGTAAGTCCATACTGATTTTACTGTGTTGTAATGGCGAAACCGGGGGAACAGGGACCGGAAGTTTATATATATTTTTAATTTTAGTAGTCGTCTTTGGGATGGTTGCTCGAAATTTGATGTGGGTGCTTTTGCATTAGGAAGCTTTTTCTGTTCTGACATTATATAAATTTGTAATATTGTTGATACTTGGTTTAAATGTCCATTGCAATAGTAAAAGGATGAAAAAAACGGCTTAGGTTTTCTTGGTGAAAGAACTGTAGATTGACGACATTAGCTTGGTATAATACATGTGAGCGAACACTTGTATTTGTTGCTGGTGCTTATAAATGATAAATGTTGTCAATAATGATGGGTTGCCCAGTTGTATTTTACTTGGACTTGTGTGCCGTATGTTGTAAGCTCAAGTTGTTGAAAAAACTATATTCATCGTCTTATTTATACATTTACAGATTCTGTCCAGAGATATATATTGGTGAGCAGGGGCATTTGATTCAAACTTGCTGGGGTTACAAGCATCGTGCCAAGAACCGGGTTCATGAGTGGATCAAAGGTTGTTTGAATGATATACTTGTTCCTGTTGAAACATTTCACCTGGACAACATGTTTCAAAGTGTTATTAGGCACAATGAAAGGTTTGACTTTGATCGCATCCCTGCTGTTGTTGAGCTATGCTGGCAAGCAGGGGCTGATCTCCATGATGAAAACCTTAATTCAAGTAGTTGGAACTTGGAAGCTGACAATGGAAGTGTTCCAGAAACCGAGTCTTTGTCACCAAACGATCTTACCTCTATAGCTAATAAAACATTAACTGCTTGGGAGACTTTTAGGTCTGGGGTGGAGTTGTTGTTGTTGGTTTATCCAGTAAAAGTTTGTAAATATTGTTCCGAGGTTCATGTTGGGCCATCAGGCCATAAAGCTAGGCTCTGTGGGGTGTTCAAGTATGAGAGCTGGAAAGGTGCTCACTTTTGGATGAAAGCTAATGTGGATAATTTAGTGCCCCCAAAGATTGTATGGAGACGAAGGCCTCAAGATCCTCCTGTCCTTATGAATGAAGGGAGAGACTTTTATGGGCGTGTTCCAGCTGTGTTGGATCTGTGCTCAAAAGCTGGTGCTGTTGTGCCTGCAAAGTATAATTGTATGATGAAGGTGCAAGGTTTGTCTTGTCAGGTCAATAATATTTTCTTTGGGATCACAAGAGAATCAAACTCTTGAGAGCAACAGTAAGTTGAATTACAGGTCTGATGGGAACGAGGCACCCAATCAGAGATAGTTTAGGGGGAAAATCTGACATGTCCTTACTTTAGGCTGTAATTTTTTGCATAATTATAAGGTTGTCTAGCATATTTGATTATGGATCCATGCGCCTGTTCTTATTTGGCTGTAATCTTCTGTTGCATACAGCAAGTTAGAAATTTGGTTCCTGTATCTCGTATCTCCCAAAATTAGGCATGGCAACGGGTGGGTTTTTTTTTTTGGGGGGGGGGGGGGGGGATATGTGTATTGCATTCCCCGTCCCCATCGGGTTTTA
>PYAF01004639.1:269213-281142 GCA_007407185.1 Glycine tomentella
TCTAGAGAGAAGCCAGAGCCAATTCTAAACCAAACGCGCGAATGGACCAAATGGGATTTCGTCGGGCTTTATAGGGCAAAGGGGGCCAAACACGCCTGGCTAGGGCGTGTTTAAACACGCCTGGCTTGGGCGTGTTTAAACACGCCTAGCCTGGGCGTGTTTGGTGACCCCAAAACCCTAAATATTGGAAAAATCGCCCTCTTTTGCTAATTATTGATTAAAATTGTATTTTTTTGAAAAATTAGCCGTAAAATAATTAAGGAAATGAGAACTCATTTGATATATATGCTATAAACACTTAGTTGACTCCTCGAAAGAAGATGTGTATTATGAAAGCACATAGGATATTTTTTTCCTATGGTGTTGGTGATTCAGAAAACGACGACAGTCCTTTTATTTACTATATAAAATTTGCCCCAGCCTTTACTTCTATATTATAGAATTTGAAGGATAATTTTGCATATAATATTGGAGCACAGACAGGCATTGCACAACAGCACAAGGACATGGGTGGCTTCATCCTGCTGCCGACAGCCTTATACCCTAATAAAAAAGAATGAACATGAAAAACAATGGGATATGATAGGCTTCAGTGAGGATTTTATGTTCACAGACTCAGTTTATACACAACTTGTGCTATGAAGTTATGGAAATAAAACTTTTGTATTGGCCTTTAAAAAAAGATTAAGGATTTGTATATTTATTTCATGTTACTATTTAGATCAAGAGTTTGTCTTCTTAAGTGTGAAATTTACAGGATTAGACATATAATAGTTCATTAAGCTTAACAATAATGATTATAATTAACTCTAATATTATTTTAGAATTTAAATTAAATTTAACATTAAAAGTTAATTCATGACATTGAGGTTCTTTCTCATTTATATATATTATTTTGATTATATTATAGTAGTCGATGTAAAATTTCTAACATTATTAAAGAGAAAAATAAAATTAATAATTAGGGTATAAGGCTAAAGCAAAATTATAGTTTGTAAAGGAAAATTAACTATGTTATTTAACATCTCTAGCCTGTATTTTTCCTTTGTGATGACATTGTTAAATAACACGGTAAAATCCAAAACTTTGAATTAATTAAGAGCCTCGAATTTTATAAGACTAAAGGAAAATTAAATTACAAGCTACAATATCGATCACCTATCATTGAAAAACCTGGCTTAACGAATTAATCTTTCTTTTTCTTCCTTTTCCTGATTTCATGTCATCACGCTCCTGCATTTGAAACCGGGTCATTTTTTTATCTACAAAGACCAATCATTGATTTATATGAAAGTACCCAAAACGTTGTTGATTCAAAACCTTGCATGAATTAGGGGTTTTCTAGGCTCTACTTTTTCAACAAAGCACAGCCTGCGTTCGATATGCACATGATTTGGAATCTGCTTTGAATTAAACTTACATATTGCTTTATTTATGACTTTATGCAATATGGGACAGAAAAGACATGAAACTGGATCTACTACACTTTGGTTACGTGCAGTGATTTCCATAAAATTTACATCAATTTAAATGCATTCAGCTCTTCATTTATTAAATTTTAACACATCTATGCAAGTTTTGTTAACCATGTGTTCCATTATCATATTTCTAACTATTTCCCCAGTAATTTAGACTTAAGGTTTATTATGTTATTGTAGTAATTTTATTTTGGGTCACTAATAATGCTGAGAATTAATTAACTAAACTTCACTTACACTTGCCGAAAGATAACAGCAATCTCAGGTTCTTAATATTAACGGCGAAATGTAAATTAAACGAGTGTTTCTACTTTTTATATAGGAGTACTTTCTTTTACCTTACTACACAAAAAGAATAACTGAAAACCAATTCGTTAAGCATTTCCTGACTAGTTTATTGTTATACTACCCGAAAGTAGGCATGTGGGAACCACTCTAACCTTTCTATACATAAAAGGATTTACCAAAATGTCTGTCTCTATCTTTATATCATTAACACTTTAATGTATGTTTATAATCATAATGATATTTAGATCATATCAACTTTTTTTCTACTCACTATCACATCATTGGTCCAAAGTTGGCAGCAGCTAGTCACCGTTAATTTATTTTGATCGATGACTGGCTCAATGTACGAAACGACTAAAGTAATGGACTCATAGTATATAGGAGCAGGTAATTAGTCTATTGTTTATTTCTAAATCACTCTTTGAGACTAGATTAAAATTGGAATTACGAGATAGTCAAGGAATAAACTTTATATATGTTCACTTATTTAGTTTATATACATTGTTTTTACACCAAGATTTGACTATTTTACTATATAATCCTATTCATCTAAAACATTGACGACAAGGTAAATTTCTATTACATGTTTATGCAAAAATACTTTATATAAATTAAACTCGTGTTTAAAATGGTACTAGTATATATACAAGCAGTTTTTTTTTTTGAGAGAGAATATATACAAGCAGATTAAAGCTATAAATATATGGTGTATGGCATCCTATGCTCGAAGAACGTATCAACATTCAGTATCATGGAATTAAATTACTAACTAAAATCAATTGACGTGTGCTAAAGCATTCAGAAATTCAACTATTTTGAACTCACTATATTTGTCCTATAAGGGCACTGCCAACTAATTATTTTTTTATTATAATAGATACAATTATTACATGCAAATGGATGGTAAAGCAGAATCATCACCTTATCGCGCACGTTAGTTAGCTGCATGGACCATCTCTATGATTTGTCATGTTACTTGTAGCTCAAGTGCTCAACCTTAGGACTATAAATCACTGACTACTGTTGTGGAAACAGCAAAGAGAAATGAAATTGCCTCTTTCAAGAAGCATCTGAGTTTACTATTTTGTACTATATTATATATAGTCACTCAAGCTTCTAGGATTTCTGCCAGCTGCATCAAAATGGGAAGCAACTTGAGGTTTTTGAGTCTTTGCCTCTTGGCATTGATTGCATCAACTCATGCTCAACTTCAGCTTGGTTTTTATGCTAACAGTTGCCCAAAAGCAGAGCAAATTGTTTTGAAATTTGTTCATGACCATATCCACAATGCTCCATCACTAGCAGCTGCATTAATAAGAATGCACTTTCATGACTGTTTTGTAAGGGTATGTGCTTCAATCTTTAAGTTTCTTTCATTTTTACTTAACAAGTACAATGTTATTGTTAGATTAAGGCTAAGGAGCTAACTAAGATGAAGCATTTCAGGGATGTGATGGATCAGTCCTTCTGAACTCAACAACCAATCAGGCTGAGAAGAATGCTCCTCCAAATCTCACAGTAAGAGGCTTTGACTTCATTGATAGAATAAAGAGCCTTGTTGAAGCTGAATGCCCTGGTGTGGTCTCTTGTGCTGATATCCTCACTTTGGCTGCCAGAGACACTATTGTAGCCACAGTAAGTGCTCAATTGCTATCAGGAAAACCTTAAGAGTATAAGTACAACTTCTGCTTCACCTTTATTATCTATACACTTTCTTTTTGAGAACAAGAATGACACATTTGCTGGTTTATGCCATTACTGGCATTGGCTTTCAGGGTGGACCCTTTTGGAAAGTTCCAACTGGTCGAAGGGATGGGGTAGTCTCTAACTTGACGGAAGCCAGAAATAACATTCCTGCTCCATCTTCCAACTTTACCACCCTACAAACACTCTTTGCCAACCAAGGACTTGATTTGAAGGACTTGGTCCTGCTCTCTGGTACCATTTATCAAACAATTTCTCGAGTTGGAAATATGTCTAAATATCTGTAATTTGAACAATAATTTATTTTTTTAGGAATTTATTAACTATATTTCAAATTTTCAGGATATTGATTTGATAATTCTTATCATTTAGACTTTAGGACACTATGAGTTTGTTTAATTTCAAGGTTAAAATGTGTTATATTTTGAATTTTGCGTTACATTTTTTCATTTGAAAAAAATAAAACCAACAAATTGGCATGAATTATACATTGTTCTTGGGCTTGTAATGAGCAAGAGTTCAAATTGTTTCAGGTGCTCACACAATTGGTATCGCTCATTGCTCATCATTATCAAACCGGTTGTTCAATTTCACTGGCAAGGGTGATCAAGACCCATCACTAGACAGTGAATATGCTGCAAATTTGAAAGCCTTTAAGTGCACAGACCTCAACAAGTTGAACACCACAAAAATTGAGATGGACCCTGGAAGTCGCAAGACATTTGATCTTAGCTACTATAGTCACGTTATTAAGAGAAGGGGTCTATTTGAGTCAGATGCTGCATTGTTGACTAACTCAGTTACAAAGGCACAAATCCTCCAATTGCTTGAAGGGTCAGTTGAAAATTTCTTTGCTGAGTTTGCAACCTCCATGGAGAAAATGGGAAGAATTAATGTGAAGACAGGGACAGAAGGAGAGATCAGGAAGCATTGTGCATTTATAAATAGCTGAGAATCTTGTCTTGTTCATGGATGAATCTTGTATCATTTGTTTTTTGGGTTTGATTATTTATGCCATGCCATGTTTTTTGATTAGTTATGCTATTCCATGTGGTGTCTGTCTACATGTGTGATCCCATATGGTATGGTTGTTGTATGCGTGTTGGAATAAGTGGGTTCTGTTATTCATATTTCCAACTTTGCTGGTAGATCATGCTCTTGTAATAAGAACCAGAATTTCTTGTGCTACCCACAGCGGAGTTAATTTATGTTTAGTCTTTTTTTATGTACTTTTTCAATGCTATTCTCAATGTAATTCCTTTTTTGGTTTAATTGAAGCTAAATGCTTGTTCATTTATTTTAAACTAACAGAGAATGTGAATGAAATATCCAAGGCAAAAACAACACAATCCAATATAGGCAAAGTGGTACTTGTGAGGTTGTGTTCTATAAATATATTTCTTCTAGATCAGAAATTTTCTTGGTTATTGATAAATTGATTATTGATCAATAACATCTATCATCTGGGAATGAACTAATATGTTTTTTAAGCAAAAAAGAAAAACTTTGTTTATTGAACAACAAACTTTGTTGACCAATAATTATTATTTCACATGTTACTGGATGTAGGTCCAGGTCCACAGTTAAATTTAAGATAAAAGAAAAAGGCTGTGTGAACATTGCTTTTATATTTTTTTGGTAACCATGCTAACATTACTTTTATATAATTATAATTAACTATTCATGTATTGTAATTTTGAATTTCTATTTTTAAACGTGAAGATTTTTAATACTATTTTTTACAATAATGATCATTTATCATTATTTAACACTTATTTTTTATTTTTAAAAACTCCCACTTTATAAATTGTTTTAAATTATTCTTTTTACATCATGATCTTAATTTTAATTACCTTTGAGTTTCTATATTAAAAATTTCTTTTTACACCAGGAACAGACCTGCTTTTAAGTAGACAAAAGCCAAATAGATAAGCTAAAGGTTTAGAATTAGATATATTAACCCCAGCTAAAGAGTTAGTCAAAGGAATTAAGACTGAGCCGCACATCTAACTACTACAATTTGAACTCTTACTAATTTTCTTAGAATAAGATAAATGTAAGTCGTGGAGGCGCCATCCACCTCACAACAATTTTATTCACACAAACAGAAAAAAGAAGAATTGGGTATATGAAGGCTTAATTTTCCTAAAATAATTAGTTTATATAACAGTAAAACTGGACCAAATTGCTGTGTGCTTAAGTAAAGCCAAGTACAATTCCAACTTTTAATTTAGACCTCTGCAGTTAGGCATGGCAATGTAACTTTGGAGAAAGACAAATTAAAGAAAGTTTCCCCTGCTATCCAAAACTATAGTAACCACCCTTCTGTTTCTCTTTTATCTAATTTGTGGCAATGTTACATGTAATTTAACCCAAATTGGTTTACTTATAAAATTAGTGTATCACTTGCCGTTGGACTTTGATACCAAGTGAAATAGAATTTGTTTTCAAAAGTTTTTTATTCCGATTAGTTTAGTCATAATTAGTCAAAGTAATATTCAGATAATCCGTGTTTACATAATATTCTTCATTAACAATCAGCCATCTTTATTTTTGTATAATTATACCACAAAAATACAGAACATACTTTGAATCGATTGCGAATTTTGTCTTATATTTCTAAAACTGAAATAACTAATTCGACTAATTGAAAGTTCGTTATAAGGTAAAGTATCTATTTTGTGAGAAGATAACCAATAGTAACCACAAGTTTTAGTAATATAGATGATGATATTGATAGACAATGACAGTTGAAGTAACGTGAAGTAGCTTTTCTAAGCTAGTCAGCCATATAAATTGTATGACTATGGTTTTATTCCCTTGGTCCCTGTTAGTGAAGCAAATGCAGAAGCCAGTGAAAAAAATAATAATTGTTTAGCCTTGTGATCGAGATATGATTTGTTCAAAACAATTGTGAACAAGTATCTATATTTCTTTCTGAAAAAGTAAGTTTTTTTTTTTTTTACAGTAATAAAAGTAAGTTAGGACTTATTAGAGAACTTAATTCAACAGGAGAAGCTACAACCAAATCACTAACAATATAAACTCATGATTAATATATATCAATATGATCTAAAATTTAAAGGTTTAATTACTCAATAAATTAAACTATTTGGAAAATTTTAAGTATAGGCTCTTGAGCTATTTTTATTTTTAAATTAGAACCCTAAACGCCTTTAAAAAAATAGAACCCTAAACTAAAAAATAAGTCCCTTAAGTTAGTTTAAGATAGCTTGAAACTACCACAAAATTATAATTTATGGCAATTTAAAAATCTTGGCCTTAGACGAAGAGAGAATGGGAAACCGGAAACCAAGCACGCCTGTTGGCAGGAAAACAAGCTAGATCACGTCCTAGAAATCAACCTTGATTTTGGATTGCACTGCAAAACAGCAATAGAACTGTTCCATTAATTTCTAATTCGTGGTCTAATTCAAAAATATTTTAATTCAAGGATAGAAATTTCTAAGAGTAAAATTCAAGAAAAGAATCGATTGTACAGGTAACACTTCAATAAGTTATGCAGGGAAATCCCACGTCACTTAATAGGGCGCCTACTCTTCTTTTCTAATAAAATGGATTGGAATGCCTTGTATACTTAATATTTTTTTTTGGTTAAAATATATTTTTCACTTTTATAAATATTAAAATGTTTAAATTTATTTCTGAAAAATTTTGAGTAGCTTTTACATAAGTCACAAAATTAAAATATTTTATTATTTGTTCCCGTCATAAATTCGAACAAATCTAAACCTATAATTTTTAATTTGAATTTTAAAATATGATTTTCCATGATTAAATACCTCACAAAATAAAAAAATTGCCACTAATATGAACCTCTCTTTCCCCAACAACCAAATGCAGAAGCTATAATCATTTTATTATAACTCCTACTCTCTGAACATATGCTAAATATCATCCTTATTCATCTTCAAGAGAGGCTTAACATTAAGTTTCCGGAAAGATAATATGAATGTTATTGTTAATGGAGAACCGGATAAGATACAATCGTGTGTTCATAAAGATTAATGTTTTATGGCTAAACAAAGGAAAAACGGAAACCAGGCCGTATCTTGATGTAAACAATGAGCTGTGTTGTCATTGCATGTAAATCTTTAATATCTTCTTTAGGCTAATCTTTCTTTGTATCTTTTGGCAGCTCTATTGCACTTGATTCTACCTTGGGTATAAAAGCAATTGCATATGGTGCCAAATATGATGCATAACAGGACGTTGCTTGCTTATGTACGGAAAGTTTGTTCCAACTCTTGAACGACTTGAGTTGCTAAGTGAGGTATGGATCTGAATCCGCGGTAGCTGGTCGTGGTACGTGGTTGGGGTCGTGCCGGAGTGAGTTTGTAGGTGGCGGATTTGGGCCAGAGGGAGTTCGTGCCGGAGTGAGGTTATAGATGAAGAAGATTAGGAAAAAGGAGTTTACTAATCTGTGGGTTTTTATGTATAATGAAAAAGTGACATATAAATTTGGATTTTCTTGAACTTACATCTGAACCAAAAAATTACATATTTTAATTTTCTGATGATGAAAAAAAAAATTCAATTTTTTTGTAAAGATAAATTTTCAACATTTTGATATTTACAAATACGAAAAATATATTTTAATTTATTTTTATTCATAATAAAAATTAGGTAGGCTTTTTAACCCCTTTTTAATAGAAAAGCATGCTTTGCTTTCATTAGTGCATAAGGGATTCAATGCAAACTTTGATGGGATCAAATGGTTGTTAATATGCTTCTATTTTTAGAAGTTCAAGTATAAGCTCCTTATGTTTTCTCATAAAAATCTAGTCTCCGGCTACTAAGAAAGGACCCAATTGAAGGGGGAAAAAGAGTATAAACACCTACCTATTTGAAAAATCTCAAATAGTTCATACCCAAAATTTTAACTTGTATAGATAAAAAAAAAAAAAAAAATTCATAGTCAGAATGATATTGACAGAATGACAGTTCTAATTTCGGTTATTTTTATTATTGATTAGTAGGTGCTAGTGGCATAAATTGAATAAGAAATAAAAATAATTCATTATCAATTCAAATGAAGAAAAATATATTGTCAAAAGGATATTAGTTATCAAGATTCAAAGAAAAAAATATTATATTTTTTTATAAATACACTACTGAGTAATTTAACCAAATTTAAATTATAATTTTAATGCTCAGTTTACTTCAATGGCTATACCTTCTTTATATATATATATATATATATATATATATATATATATATATATATATATATATTCAATGGCTATACCTATAAATTATAATATTCAAGCATCGTTTTAATGGAAGCAAACAAGACATAACATATGGCTAGGAAGAATTGAACAAAAACAAATTAGCCACATACAGTAAGCTCTTGCATATTATAAAAACATGCCGACGATATATGTCCATAGATTTCAAGGGAGCTAATACTGGAAAGTTTCAAGGATATATACTTTACAGCTAAAGTTTCAGTCTCAGAGAAAATGATGACACTGTATCATTGAGCATAAACAATGAGTTACATCACAAAATCAGACCTGTAGGGATACATGACTCATATTCCTTGTCAAATATCGCTGGCTCAATATGCATAGCGATTATAGTAATGGATTCACAGTAAAGGAGCAGGTAAGTCGGTTTTTTATTCTTAAATTCCCTGTTGAGACTATATTATATATTGGAATTGCGAGATATTCAAGGATAACTTGTTATATATGTTAAGCCGCCGCATACTGTTTAAATTATTTAATTTATATACATTGTTACTATAAAATATTTCTACACAATGCAAGGTAAATATTTCTATTACATGTTGACGTAAAAATATCTTATGTAAATTAAACTCCTGTTTAAAATGGTACTAGCATCTATACAAGCAAATTAAAGCTACAAAAATATGATACAAAGAGGGAGATTTTGTATAGTATCCTATGCTTGAACAACGTATCAACATCCAGTATCTCGTAAATTCAGACTAAAATGTAAAATCTATTGATGTGTACTGAAGCATTCAGAAATTCAACTAATTTGATCTCGCTATATATTAATTTGTCCATAGAAGGTCACAGCAGCCAAGTAATCATTTTTTTATTAGACTAGATACAATTATTACATGCAAATGGATAATAAAGTAGCATGTAGCATCACCTTATCGCACGTGTTAGTTAGCTGCATGGACCATCTGTATGATTTGTCATGTGTCTTGTAGCTTAAGGACTATATATCACTGATCAGTGTTGTGAAAACAGCAAAGAGAAATGAAATTGCCTCTTTCAAGAAGCATCTGAGTTTACTATTTTGTACTGTATTATATATAGTCACTCAAGCTTCTAGGATTTCTGCCAGCTACATGAAAATGGGAAGCAACTTGAGGTTTTTGAGTCTTTGCCTCTTGGCATTGATTGCATCAACTCATGCCCAACTTCAGCTTGGTTTTTATGCCAAGAGTTGCCCAAAAGCTGAGAAAATCATTTTGAAATTTGTTCATGAGCATATCCACAATGCTCCATCACTAGCAGCTGCATTGATAAGAATGCACTTCCATGATTGTTTTGTAAGGGTATGTGGTTCAAGCCTATAATTTTCTTTCATTTTTACTTAACAAGTACTATATATGTTAGATTAAAGAACTAACTAAGATGAAGCATTTCAGGGATGTGATGGATCAGTCCTTCTGAACTCAACAACCAATCAGGCTGAGAAGAATGCTCCTCCAAATCTCACAGTAAGAGGCTTTGACTTCATTGACAGAATAAAGAGCCTTGTTGAAGCTGAATGCCCTGGTGTGGTCTCTTGTGCTGATATCCTCACTTTGGCTGCCAGAGACACTATTGTAGCCACAGTAAGTGCTCTATTGCTATCAGGAAAACCTTAAGAGTATAAGTACAACTTCTGCTTCACCTTTATTATCTAGACATTTTCTTTTTGAGAACAAGAATGACCCATTTGCTGGTTTGGGCCATTACTGACATTGGTTTTCAGGGTGGACCCTATTGGAAAGTTCCAACAGGTCGAAGGGATGGGGTCATCTCTAACTTGGTGGAAGCCAGAAACAACATTCCTGCTCCATTTGACAACATCACTACGCTACAGACACTCTTTGCCAACCAAGGACTTGATTTGAAGGACTTGGTCCTGCTCTCTGGTATCATTTATGAAACAATTTCCTAAGAATTATTGTTGAAAGACTTAAACACGTTTTTAGTCCCTCAATTTTGGAACAAGTTTATTTTTGGTCTTCCTAAGTTTAAAATTGATCTTTTTAGTCCATGTAATTTGAAGAAGATCTGTTTTAGTGTCTCTGCATAAACGTCGCTTATGTAGCTAACAAATTATAAGTTGTTTACATGACAACTCACTTTGATTTTCCATTTTGAGCATAGGAACTAAAACAATTTTTTTTTTCAAGTTATATGGACAAAAACTTAATTTTATATTTGGAGGTCAGAAAACAGATTTATCCTAAATTTAAATAACTAAAAACATATGTAAGCCTGATTCAAAATATAACCAAATATATATATATATATATATATATATGTATATATATATATATATAAATATATATTTGGAGTTTGAAATGGATAAATTTGTTTTTAGGAATTAGTTAATTATCTTTCAAAGCTTTAGAATGCTGTTTAGATAAAGATAAAGATAAAAATAAGGGTCTTGTTCTTATCATTCAGACTCGTCAATTTGTTTTTGAGATAAAAACGTAGTATTTGAATTTTGCGCCTCTATAAAAACCAACAAATTGGTGTGAATTATGCATTGTTCTTGTGCTTGTAATGAGCAAGAGTTCAAATTGTTTCAGGTGCTCACACAATTGGTATCGCTCATTGTTCATCATTATCAAACCGCTTGTTCAATTTCACTGGCAAGGGTGATCAAGACCCCTCACTAGACAGTGAATATGCTGCAAATCTGAAAGCCTTCAAGTGCAAGGACCTCAGTAAGTTGAACACCACAAAAATCGAGATGGACCCTGGAAGTCGCAAGACATTTGATCTTAGCTACTATAGTCACGTTATTAAGAGAAGGGGTCTATTTGAGTCAGATGCTGCATTGTTGACTAACTCAGTTACAAAGTCTCAAATCATCCAACTGCTTGAAGGGTCAGTTGAAAATTTCTTTGCTGAGTTTGCAACCTCCATAGAGAAAATGGGAAGAATTAATGTGAAGACTGGGACAGAGGGAGAGATCAGGAAGCATTGTGCTTTCGTAAATAGCTAAGAATCTTGTCTTGTTCATGGATGAATCTTGTATCATTTATTTTTTGGGTTTGATTATTTATGCTATGCCAATGTTTTTTTATTAGTTATGCTATGCCATGTGGTGTCTGTCTACATATAAAAGACCCCTTATGGCATGGTTGTTGTATGTGTGTTGGAATAAGTGGGTTCCATTGTTATTCTTATTTCCAACTTTGCTGGTAGATCATGCTCTTGCAATAAGCA
>PYAF01004639.1:281242-305131 GCA_007407185.1 Glycine tomentella
TTTTTTTTTTTTTTTTTTTTTTTTTTTTTTTTTTTTTTTTTTTTTTGTATTGATGTACTTTTTCATTGTTATTCTCAATTTTGCATTTTTCCTCTCACACAATCATGTGCCTTTCTTATTTATTTATTTATTTATTTATTTATTTTATATCTTTTGACTTTTATGTAAAATCAAATCAATATTTTTTTATATTGAATTAATTATTCAATTATCTACTTTTAAGTACACAGAAGCCAAAGAGTTAAGCCAAAGATCTAGAATTTGGTATATTAACCTTAAGGAGTACATCTCAGATGTTCTCATGTTCACTCATTTCAATAAAGTGAGATAAATATAAGTCCATATATTCTTATAGTTTTGGGGCCTGATCTCTGCTTTCTAAAATGTTATTCACCGAAAAAGAAACTTGGGCATATTTCGTACTTAGGTTTTTAAAAGTAAACAAAAATAAAAATCTAAATAATTTATATGAAACGGTAAAATTGGACCAAACTTCTACATATGAAGTTATTTGTTCGTTGTAACTATGTATACTGAAAAAAAAAAAATGGGTGTATGACAATTTAACTTTGGAGAGAGACAAAGACGGCTTCTGCATTAGAGTTATTTCCTGGTTTGTTGCAAGGTTACCAAAATCAGTTCAATATAAATCGTGGAAAAGTTAAATAAAAAACCAATCCGTCTAAGTTTTATTGGATTAGATCTATATTTTATTTTGCAATCGGCCTATTAGATATTGGTATCATATATAAACCAACCTCTTCTCCTTTACAAATGGACCTCTGCAATTATTGTTGCTTGGCCATCTTTATCTTGAATGCATAATATGTAAGGTTTTAAAGATAATCTTTAGATACAATGTTACATACAGCGTTACAGCAGAGCTAAGAAACAATGCTCTGTATGTTTTTCAAGGTTGGAACCAAAAACGACCACAACAGAATGCAGACAGGCTACAGAATAGAGAACAGAAGAAGATGTTGAATCCATTGGAGAGAATTAAATGTAAATTTAATAACGACGCAAACACCAAATAAATGTGAATTTCTGCACCTACGATGTTAAGTAATTGTTATAAGATTAATATTGGATAGACCGGGCCTTAAAAAATATTTTTGACTTTGAAGTCCTAATATAAAAAAAACTTTTCAACTTTAAAGTTCTAAAAAATTTTATAACTTTAAAATTGTATGTTAAAAAAAATATATATTTTAAGTCATGAAATATTTTATGACTTCAGTCTAAAAATTTAAAAAATATATAAGTCGTAAATAATATTACGACTTTAAAGTTGTAACAACTGTTACAACTTATCCCATATTAGTTAATAATTTAAAATCGACCCCAAATAATAATAAGCAAAAAAAATACCCCTTAACAATAAATCTTCCTAATTTTTCACTAATTAGTATCTCTTCATTATCCCCGTATAGCATTACCAAGTGAAATAGAATTGCTTTCTAAAACCTTTTTCTTGGATAACTTTTTAGTCATAATAAGTTAAAATAATACTCATAATCAGTGTTTAAATAATATTTTCCATTGACAATCAGCCAACTATATTTATTTATTAATTACAGACCAAAAAAAATAGAATATACATTGAATGGATTATTAATTTAGTTTTATATTTTTGAAACTGAAATAACTATTCCACTAATAAAAACTTCATTTTAGCATAAAAATATATATTTTGTGAGATGATAACAAAACGGCACGTTTTAGCAATATTGATATTGAGTTTAAGTAATGTATGTGAAGTAGATTTCCAAAGCTAATCAGCCATATAAATTTTATGACTATTTAAACCATGGGTTTATCCCATTGGTCCTTGATAGCGAAGCGAATGCAAGAGAAGCCGGTAAAAAAAAAATAAAAAATAAAAAAATCATCGTTTAACCTAGTTATCGAGGTAACATGATCTATTTAAAAAATTTGAACAAGTAACTATTTTTCTGCTGGAACATTACAATTGTTTTCTATATATATAAAATGAAAGAACTGGTGTAACACACGTGTCATGCAGGCAATTGTGGACCTATTTGAAAGGACAAATGTCTAAACAGCTACAAAATCCCCTAGCAATTGTTCCCTTTCAATTCCATTCCTCCTCTTTTCTTTGCATATCAACTCAATCACAGTTAAGAAAGCCTCATTGTCTTCTAAAACACTTGGATTCTACATGAATGTTTACTAGTTATAACCTTATGGCTCTTCTTCAAGGGATGCCTGTCTCTCTTCAAATGGAAGGTCCTCATCAACATATGATATGGTTATCTGAAAGTCCTTCCACATGTTAATTAGTTGAACATGGCAATGTCAATGTATTCAAAAACATTATCAATTTAATGTGGTAAAATTCCATGTATGCTGTCTCAAGCCTGGTGTCATAAATATCATCAATCATTGGATAGTATCAAAAACCAAATTCTAAGTAAAATCATTTAGTTAAAAATTCTTGGCCTATTAGATATTGGTATCAAGTATAAACCAACCTCTTCTCCTTTACAAATGGACCTCTGTGCAATTATTGTTGCTTGGCCATCTTTATTCTGCATGCAAAATATGTAAGGTTTTAAAGATAAATCTTTAGATACAATGTTACTTACAGAATTACGGCATAGGTAAGAAAAAATGTGCTGTATGTTTTTCAAGGTTGGAACCAAAAGGTAGCAACATGAACAGAATCTAGACAGGCTGCAGAATTAAGAAGTACTACAAAACATGTTAAATCCAATAAAGAAAAATAAATGTGAAATAATAATGACACAAACACCAAATAAGCAACGGGGACTATATTCTTGGCTAATGTCAGACATCTTAAGTCGTAACAGTATTATCTAAGTAATTTACAGTAGTACGACAAAGCCGCATGCTTACTAAGCAAGCACGAAAGGAGAATTTCAACCCATCAAAGGGCTAGGGGATCTTGTAAAACACACATGGCAGGCACACATGGATAAAAGGAATTCTCATTTTATTTTTCATGTTAAAACAGAAACATGAATAATAATATACAAGGCCAAAGAAAATACTCTAATCATAATCTTTGTAGCATCAAATGAAGTCAAATCAAATGGTAGATAAAATATAGTTTTGCCACGCATACCTCATCTCTTTTGAAAGCTTTGGCATTAGGACAACAGGAATGGTTCAAGCAGCTTTGCAAAGGAAGAAATGCAGTTCCTAAAATAAAATTCAACTAAATTGATTTATCTCTCAACATTTAGAAATAATGATTGAAAAGAATGGTGATATATCGTAGAAGTTATTATAGTGAATTGGTAAGTATTTTAATAAAAATCAGTACCTTCGCAATAAATAGAATACTCTTCACCAAGAGCATCCAGAATTGGTTGCGTAATTTTCTCAGCTTCTTCCTGCCATTAATGTCAGAGAAAAGTAAAAACAACTTATTCTTTTTGAGATAATGCCATAAAGCAGGGCGGACCAAAGTCTAAACTTATTAGGATATGTCAGATCATCAATGTATGAGAAGTAATCCTCCACAGGAGAAGCCTACAACCAAATCACTGGCAATATAAACTCATGATTAATATAAATATATATATATATATATATATATATCTGTATGATCTAAAATTTAAATTATAATTCCAGACTTCTAATGCTCAGTTTAATTCAATGGCTATACCTATATTGTAAAGCATTGTTTTAATGGGAGCAAACAAGACAACATATGGCTAGGAAGAATAGAACAAAAACAAAACCCCATACAGTAAGCTCTTACAGATTATTCAGCTCAAACATGCAGATGATATTTCCACAGATTTCAAGGGAGAATACTGGAAAGTGTCAAGGATAAGGATTTAGAGCTAAAGTTTCAGAGAAAATTATGAGTGTCACTGGGAATCCACATAATGAACATTACAAAATCAGCATCTGTAAGGATACATGGCTCACATTCCTTGTCAAATATGGCTTTTTTTAAGAAGTTGGACAGACTGAAACACCAAATCAATAAGTATAAAATTAGGAATACCATATTAAAACAGTGAATATAACATTTCCTTCTATGCATTCTGAAGAATCTCACCTCAAATGCCAACATTTTTATTTGCAGCCCGAATGAAGCTTCATCAGAAGAATCAACATCGTCTGGCAAAGCAATATACAGTCCCACCACCTACAAATACTTTGTAGTGACTCATCTTACATAGTTCAAATAAAATCATACTACAATGTTCAACATCAAACCGAACAAGAAGATCATAGTATTCCCTTTCCACCAAAGTAGCATATTTGAATGATAACAAAACTAGATTAATTTGTTATTTTGAAATTTGAGCAATGAAGTTGATGTTTTATTTGATCAGTTTTACAAAGTATCTTGATGGAATGGGAACTATGATTACATGAAACAATGCAAATAAAAGTTTAATATTTTAACAAAAAAGAAAAACTAAATGATGCTTTTTCAGTTAGAAGTCTTATAAAAAAGGACATCTTTCACTCTTTAAACAGTTTGACTAAATGGATAATTTAACAAGAAAACAGAAAAAAAAAACGATAAGACCAAAACATATATCTTGGATTTTCTCAGACCCAACGAAAATTATCCAATTTGAACAACCCTGCAACAGAAGAATATGTGTTGTAACATATATCACAAATATTTTTAAAACCTAAAATACTTGAAACCATGGTGCAGTGTATTCCTGGAATCATGCAAATTTATCAAATACTTTTCCTCAAAAAAATTTCTCACATATTAGGAAAGCACTAGCTCTCTGTATTAAGACCTCATGTAGACAGGTAAAGTTAGTAACTAACTACCTTCTCTTGTGTCCCATCAATATAGGCTTCCAAGCTTCCACAAGAATAGATAAGTTACAGGGGTTTGAAACACAGGATGTGTCATGTTTCATTTGCTTTTCAAGACTTACTGCTTTTAACTTGCGGTACTTTAACATGATAGGAGAAATGGCCTAGTCATAAAATTCAACCAGGCTTCCATGTCAGATAAATCTAGTAAAGATGATTTATGCAAGACTAACGAAAATAGCGTATTTAATAAGTTGAGCATCTATTAATACACATGTCTATGTCTAATGCCAAATTAAAGGCTAGCTTAGATAGAACAAAAGGCGAGATGTAAAATAATTAGATAAAAGGACCATAAAATTTTGAGGAAGAAGCAATCTCTTGTGTTATGAAAGCAAAACATTCACCAGATTTTTTTTTTCTGATTGATTTGCTTGATGTGTCAGCATTTACTACACAGTAATCTTTATTGAACTCTAATGATAACTGATAGGAAATTGAGGAGGGTAAATATCGAGAAGATTTACACCAATGAGTTATAAACAAATTATATAAGTGAACTAGACATCACATTTTAACCCAAAACCTTAAGACTCAGGTTTATGGGTCTTCTCCTCACTTATTCTGTGCTCGACTTTTCTATTTCTATCCGATATGAGACTTTACTTTACACTTGTCCTCCAACAATAACATACCAGGTGATGTTATCAGATATACATGCATAAACAGTATACACATGCATGTGCATTCTTCAAGCAGCATTCGATAGACACGAAACTCAGAAAAATTAAACCTTACCTTTGCAGCAAGGAGGAATATATTATTTGTTTCTGGGAGAAAAAAGAAAACAAGGATAAATCAGCAAGAAATGAAACAAAAGGGTTCAGACTTCAGAACACATTTGGATTGTTAAAAATTATTCACACCCATAAGGAAGGAGTCTTACCATTAGTATGTTTGATAAATTTAAGGAGTGCGCCTCTCTACGAGCTGAATCAGAACTCTCACCAGTACAGAGTAAAGAATGGGAGGATTGCCAATCCGTCTCTGCACAATGCACATGACATGCTACAGGTATTGACTACGCCACATCATACTTCGAACGCAAAAGAATGATGTGCAACAGTTCAAGAACATATCCATTATCCCAATAACCACAGGAAGCTACAGTTAAGAACTATGTTTTATCTTTTTCTTTTTCCAATCTAATAGACCTTGGAAAGTGTACGTCAGAAGGGATAAAAAGCTGACCGAGACTCAGTAGGCCAGAATTGTTGGTGTCTGTGCAGTATTTGTCATTAGGTAGTTATAGAACTGAGTTATTATTTTTGTGTATCATTTATGTCTTTATGCAGTTATTTAGGCACCTATAGATAGTGTGCCAGTTAGTGTGTGATCTGTGATGCTTTATGTGTATGGAGCTCTGGGAATGGTTATTCGTCGGGTAGTTAGTAGTTTTACTAAGTGCTGAATGCAGAAGGAGACTCCTTGTTAGGGGGGAACCCAGTGTTGTCTATGTCTTGTACTGCAATTCTGGCCTAAAAAACATATTGTGTCAAGTACTGCCTCCGCCTTACTTATAAGATCCTTTTTTTAAATTTGTTTGTATTTTTTTATAAGATCATTTTCTAATTTCTAAATACATTAATTATTTTTCTCCTACATTAATGATACTTTTATTTAATTATTCTCTCTCCAAACATTAATGAGAAGTTATTAAATGGATAGAGAGATAAGAAAATGATAATTTTAAAATGATAACACAATTAATTGACAGATTTAATGTGATTAATTAAACTAACTACTTTTCTTAAGAGATGTAAATTAGTTGAAAGAGTCTTATAATTAGGATTTAGGGACGGAGGGAGTAATAGGTACATTATATGTTACAAAACAAAATTTATAGATAAACATAAATTAATTATAGTTACGAAATAATTTATAGTTTAATCGCATGTTTGATAAATTAAACTATAAATTAATTATTAGATCAAAATTAATTGTTACAAAATTTATTATATAAAATTATATGTATATTAAATATACATTAAAAAATGTAGTGTTATATGTATTAATATTAATTATTTTTTAACATAATTGGCATATTAGCTCAGTTAGTTGGAACATCGTGTTAATAATGTGAAGGTCGCAAGTTCGAGATATTTTGAAAAATTCACTGTTACAAAATGGTGTAGTAAA
This sequence comes from Glycine tomentella, assembly GCA_007407185.1. Taxonomy (NCBI): domain Eukaryota; kingdom Viridiplantae; phylum Streptophyta; class Magnoliopsida; order Fabales; family Fabaceae; genus Glycine; species Glycine tomentella. The sequence continues at coordinate 288,227 of PYAF01004639.1, forward strand.
AAAATGAATGGTGTAGGAAGCAAAATCATATTAGTAGTTAGTACTATGTTTTGGTCCATCCCATGTAATTTAACTTGGTTTTGTTAATAAATTAAATGACTAAATTAAAAATATTGGATAAATATGATGCTGATTTTTAAAGTCTTTATCCTTTCTTTAATTTTCATTACTATTGAAAAATATTTTAATTTAATTCTTACGGGTGTGAGATCGTTTTCAATGTCATGATACCAGTTTTTTTTTATGTTGAAAATAAATATTATGCGTAACAACTAACATTTTCTTATTTTATTTTTATAACAAAATTAACATTATAACAAATTAATATTTTTCAATAAGAAAAATTATGCGCAAGGACTAGAAACATTGTAATTTTTATATTTTATACTTTACAGTTGTTTTAAATTTGATTTGATTCGTGTATTTTACAGTAAATTCATGACAATCTCGTAATATTATAACAACCGAAACAGCCTTGAAGATGATAGATGAGTAAAGAACTAAATTGAAAACCTATTTGTATGAAGATCAAATTAAATTGTACGAGGATAAAAAGTAAAAGATAGAGAAATTTATTTTCAACTCAATCTTCTTGAGATTAATATCAAACCAATCCATTTTTTTTTACTTCTAACTTTTTTATTTCTTGATAACAATTTTAACACAATCACCATCTTTAATTAAGTTCTGAAACATTATAAACGATACTTTTTTGGCTTCCCGAGACAAGATTTGTGTATGAAAAAAGTTATTAGTTAAATTGTGGGTAAATTATAATTTATATCCTCTAGCTTCATACTTTCTTAACACTTTTCTTCACTTAACTTTCTAATTAAACCAAAGTGAAATTATTAACATTTTTTCTCCAAGTTAATGTTGAATTGTCCATCGATTATATAAGTCATGTAACGGTTCTACTTTAAATTAAAGTAAAACTGTTTGAGTTTTTGGGTAACTTGACTACATGCATAAAAGTTTTTTTTTTTTTTTTTGTGAAAAAATGTTTACGAATCTATGACATGTTCCAATGTTAAGTTTTTGGGTAACTTAACTACATGCACTTGTTTACCTACATAGAAGTTGTAACCAAAGAAGTGTACAATAAAGAATAAATAAACTTCTTTCATAGCCACTTGACATTTGGAGGATGTCACTAATATTATTCATGAATCATGATGGTATAACGTAGTGAAACATGATCAAATACAAACATCTAATAAAAATTGTGACCTTGCCAGTTTAAAATGTCTGGATGGGATACAATGTAATGCACAATTTCAAAACAAAGAAGAAAATAGAAAATAGTAAAACTTCTTCAAAGCATCATACACATAAAGGTCTTTCACCTACCTAGAGTGAGAACCTTAAATCTTTAAGAAAAATCTAACCTTGTTCTCATACATCTAGAAAAGCTGGAAAAAACTTATGGTGAATGTGGAAACCAAGATGCACATAGAAACAAACTAGGAGACATTTATGAATAACATCTGATTTGTAGTGGTTTTAGTTTCATATGGATCCAAAGAACTGTTCCAGAGATGGAGCACTGAACACATTTGCAGCAGTTCTTTCGGTTTTGTAAGGAGACACATGAAGTTGATACTTGATAAACCTCTGCAATATGATCCGTTGTTAAATCGTTAGAAGAACAAATAAAGCATAGTGATCTTATTGCCTCAACAACAACAATAACAATATAGCTATTGTATCAGAGCATGAATTTGATTTGATGGATGAAACTGAGATATTTAGAAACATACAGCTAACTGAGTGACAATTTCAGGATTTGAATCAATATGCCAATCAGGTTCCAATTGCCGAACAAACGATGACCGCCCATTCTCTGTGCTGCAGAACAGAACCTGCATATAGGTACCACAGATCAAAATAGAGACAAAAAGGTTATTATTCAAAATTTGTTTTAAATTTCATATAAAAAATATTTCATGAACTTTCATTGAAAATGGTTAAATTAAACATATTTCCAATATTTTCATTTTCTGAAAACAGAAAATAAAAGGTCAAACAAAACATATTCTCTAAATCAACAAATTTGAAAAAGAAAACAGAAAACGTTTTCTTAAAGATTCTCTCTCTTGGTGCACTCTTAAATTAGCATGGATGTCCCTCAGAACATCTCAGATCAAGATGTCTGGCATCATAGATAATGTTACATTTTGAATAAAAAATGAAATAGATACACCCATCATATAGTCCATCAACATTTTTACTGCATACAGAAGGATGTTCACGCAAAGCGGAAAATACTTGTTTATATAGAAAAACTTGGCTGACAAAAAGCCCAGCAAGGAGGTAATTAAGTTCTACAAAGAAAAAGAAGTGTAATTGCTTTATGAACATCCACATACCTTGTCCTTGACCAGACCACCTGAAGTGAATATCCCTGCTTCTTCCAATGCTACAAGAACTCTTTTCTGCAAAAAATAGTCCATATATAGCGAGCAAGCATTTCAGCAATATGATATACTACAAAGAGGTGGCAAGAGAATATTAGACCTAGGAGAAATTTTAGTGTGCACCTTATACTAACATCTTTAGGATATATAATATCCCAACTAGTTCAAATTAACAAAACCGTGATGTAAACAAGAGTAAACCTAACCCCCACTTTAGTTTCTGCAATTGTAAGAATTAGTCACTTTAGCACCTGACTTCACAAAATCCGCATTTTGGCCCTGAACTTTGTAAACTTCATTCACATTAGCCTTTTCCACAACATTTTCCACTGATGATAGGGACTAAAATGAATAACAGTGTGTTGGAAGAGAACTAATGATGACCATTAAAGTTTCACATGCTAAGGTGAGTTTTTGATTCAAGCAACTACACAATAACTTGTTCATTTTTATGTAATCATTTGATTGTAAAGAAGATTTTGACAAAGTAGGAAGATTGACAGCATAAAATGAGAAGTATTGTTAATTATTTCCATTAAGTTCATCAGATAAGATACAATGAGTGACACCTCGCTTTCATCATCCAGAACTCGTTCCATGAGATATAAATCACAAAATTTTGTTACTTCCAATAATACTTCTAGCACAGAGGACCTCACAGTAGCTTGTTTCTGCCAAGAACAGAATGAAACATATTTATATATTTCTCTGCAAGTCTGCATTGATGCCACAAAATAGAACTATAGAAGTATAAAAAAAGGACAATTTCACCACCTGCAGCTCCTCTGGACTACTTTCCTCAAGGATCACTCCAAGAAGGCGACAAGTTACCTACATAGTACATACACACATTAGCCATAACAGTTAGGAAACATTATCCACATGCCATGATCAGCATGCAATGACTAATGACCAACAACACAAACTAGTAACAAGCTTTTAAAAAAAGAATAATAAAAAATAACACAAACTAGTAAAAAAATGCTCCTCATGTAATCAAAAGTTTCAACTCTCAATCTGGTTATAACCAACTATGTTGCTCAAAGAAGGTTCATTAGATTTCCTATTCAGGTTTACCATAAGAAGAAGAACAATAGTATCAGCACCATCTATCAAGATAGAAAAAAAAAATAACAAAAAACAAAAAAGCACTAAATTTGCATGTGAAAGTAAACATAAAAAATAGCTTGTATGTGAAAATAGTTTTATTTACAACCTTAAATTTTAGATTAATTTAATGACTACTTATTTCAAGTTTGTCCACTTAGTAAGGAGGTTATCATCAAACATCGAACTTCAAAATTCAAATTCAAATTTGAAAGACCGTTGCCGTTGAAAAGTAGCACTGCTCATTCTATCAACATCAATAGAGGCTGCATATTGAGAATGAGAACTCCTTACTCAAATCACACAAAATAATTCCCGTCATATGATTCTCAATGAAGGGGTTCAGGAACTGACAGGGGGCACAAACTTAATAACAATGGCTAAAGCACTTGACTTCATCGAATTATTCAGTCTGTGTTAAGTTTATGCAAAGAATAGATAGCAATAAAGTTGGAAAAAAAAGTTTTAGATCAATCTTCAAAAACCATTTTCATTCAGACTCGGAACTTTAAAATGTGATTGCCCAACATGTGTAAATGTCATGCAAATCTAATCTATAAAGCTATGGCATATTAATTTAACTTTCAGTACATTATGATCTAAGGTGATCATCCAAGATAGAGATTTCTTCTGATCACAGGGGACATTAATTTCAGTAAGACCATAACAACAACAAACTGTGCATGGAACATACATCATTATTCCACTAGAGTACCAGAAAGAATACATTCCATTACCTTTCTTCCTTCACTCAACTTCTGCCTAACTATTTGCCCCAATGTTGGCTGAAAAAGTTAAAGAAAAAGCAAGCTTAGAATTGCCAATCACCTACAAAGCTATCAAACTCATCCTAACTTGTCTTACATTAATCCAAAAGCATTCATGCATTGTTTTAACTCCAAAGCATCAAGCAAAGGAAAGCGATAAAAATATTTTACCTTGACTGGCTGAAAGAACTCATCAACAACATTTTGCGCCCTTGAATCATCTGAGGGTGAACAAGCATCCGAAGGAACCACCGACGCATTTGAATTTGAATTTGTACCAACTCCAGGATTACTAGATGAAGGACCTTGCCGTTTCTGTTGCCTCCGTTGAGACCCAGAAGGAGATCTCAAGAGCCTCCATGTGAAAACAATTGCAACAGCAAGACCAGCAACTGCCCCGATAGAGCGTAAATCCTAATACCAAGAATACCATTTCTAAGATCATTGTAAGAGACAAGCTCAAAACAATACTTTGATCATTTATACCAAACAATTTCACTTAAAATATATACGTAGCAGCAGATACTAGTCACTATTTTTACCTTCCCAATAGTAATTTGCTTCATGTTTAAGCACCCAAACTACCAATTTTAACGAAACCTATTATGACGCATCCTAGGAAACTGTTTTTTCATTTTGACAACAACATAAAAACTAACCCTTTCTGCCCACACCCAACAATAAATTAACGAGGTGTAAAAAAAAGACCCAGTTGAGTGTTATCACCAAAAAATAAACTTTCAGAGTTAGAATTGAGGATTACACAATCCCGGATCACAACCATTCGATCAACGATAAAGGGGCAAAGGAAACACCCAAATCGAAACTACAGATAATTACAAATTGGGCAAGCGACAATTAGCAAAAAGATAAGATTTTAATATGAAATCAGATCCAATCGAATGATCGGCCGATTAAAAAAAAGAGTAAAATTGCGATTAAAGCAAGGAATTATAGAGAGAGAAAGAGAGAGAATAGAAATACGAGGTTGTGGAGAGAGAGAGGGAAGAGATTGGAGATCTTGAAAGTGACGTAAGCTCCGAAGCGTTTGATGAGCTGGAAGAGCTCTTGTTTGGAGGTGTCACCGTCGCCGCCGGTGGCCATGACTCGCCGTCGCCGGAATCTTCAAATCAGAGGGATACTTCAATTGTTCATCAACAATCACAGTAAGGATTTGATTTTGCAGAGGAAACAACGAATCAATGTTTCAAACTCACAATTACGTTTGTGTCTCTCTTTGCCGTCAACTACCGCTATAAGCTGCCGTCAGACCTTACAGATTTGCTCCAAAAATGCAATTTAACGTTACGATGTTTTGGGTTTGGTCAAATTACCAAATTTCGTAGTGTGATTTTATTTTTTTTAGGATCCGGTGGAATTTCTTGGAATGTACTAAAAAAACGAATTTAATTAAGATGTACTAGAGTTTTAAATTCTCACTAAATGCAATTTATTACATAATAATATGTAGGTTGATTTTTGTAATAACATTTTTTTTAAATGATTTCTGAGACAATGTATGAAAATTCATGTCTTAAAAGTATTATTTTTAAAGAAAATGTTTTAAAAGTTAAAAAGGAGTTTCTTTTGATAAAAAATAATGTAAAAACAAGTTTATGAGTTTTTGTAAACTTTTTCCAGTAATATATGATCTTATATTAAAAATATAAAACATTAAGCACATGATACACCTGATAACTCATATTATAATAAAAGTTTGGTCTTTTTTATATAAAAGTTCATTTTTTTTCCTTTCGATGCAAAACTAAGCTATTATAAGATGAATTTAATGGCCCGATCTAGCCTAATTCAAGGCCGACTGGTAATGAACCCTACTTAAAAATAAACACACAAAAAATGATTAATAAATAAAATTTTAAGAGATATATATAGGTTTTAAAAAAATTAAATGGTTAATGAGCCCAGGTCAGGTCCAACTTTTTATGCCTTATTTTTTAAAGCCCAATAACTCAACCTTAATTACAGGATGTTTGGGCTGACTCATTAGGTTAGACTCAAATTGTCAGCTCCATGTCTAATTGAGACAGCAAGAGTTTCAATTTTCAAATTATATGTTCTAATTTATAATATTTGAATAAACATTTTTAGTTTAGTACTCGTTCATGCGATAACTTAAGGTTGATATTTGAATTTCTGATTCAAGTAAAATTCAACTTCAAAAGCTTTTTTTTTCTTTCTTTTTTCCAACAATTCAACATCCTTTTTTTACTTATTAAAAATAGGGTCCAATTGTAAAAACATTGGAACATGTCATAGATTCTTAACTACCCCTACCTAATTCGGTTTCATACAATGTAAGGTTTCAACCGTGTAAATCAAGAGCAACTGAACTGGACAGAGGTTCAAAGATAAAAATGAATTCAAAAACATTCCAAGAATAATGAACTTTCTTTCAAAAAAAAAAAAAGCTAAATAAGGGAAGAAAAACTAATATAACTGTATTTGTCATCAAAGCCAAATTAATACAGTTCGTGTGAATCATATAATATATCAGCCTCGTACTTTGTTTTTGCAGAAGGCAAAAGGCAATATCACAAGCTTTGACATTGACGTGAAATACAAGAAACGAAACTGGCCAATGAATGATCCAATTATTGCCACGCCGTGAAGAGCAACGGAAGGACTAAGGAGGGGCATGGGACCCAAAAACTGACCAGAACCAACCACTGATCATGTTAGTCTACAATTTGAGGTGGGGAAGGGCTTTGTTTATCTTCAACGGATATTTCAGTCTCTAAGTCATCCATAGCCTTTGATGTTAATGCCCTTTCAATCTCCATGCCTGTGCCATTGATAACCATCTCTTTTTCTAAGTGAAAACAGTAGCTCTCAAAAACCCGAGAGCTTACCATAACACTAAAATCCAACAGAAAGAGTAACTCTAACTCAAGCTTGTTCAATTCAGTATTGCTTACTCCTCCTACTCGAGCATATACGGCGTTGTTGTAATTACAGCGAAGAAAAGCAAAGAATAAAGCACGAGAATAGACAAGACAACCAGAATAAAGACAATAAAGCTACAGTTTAATTGAAGGATTCATAAAAGTGTAAGCTATAAGAAGTATAAAATAGGAGAAGTAAAATTAGTTAAAACCTAAAACCCATCTTCACTTCATTTAGTTGTGTTGCACAATACCACAATTTAAGTAGCAGGCATAACATTAAGATTTTGTAATTAAGACACTCTCTGTTTGTGATTTCGACTGCAACGTCAAGATTTTTAAAGTGTCTGCAACCACAACATAACCACAATATTTGTTGTATCGGTAACTTCTCGCAATATCAAAAAAAGCGAAGAAACAACAACCGTGACCACAATTTAAAACCTTACATAACATAAATGACACTTTGAAATGGTTCTATTAAATTAGCCCGTGGAGACCATATGACCATAACCAAATATGTCACTAGAGAGAAATGGGGCAGGGACTCACTCATCATCCAGCATCTTGGAAGCCACCATGACACTGGTAACTAGCAATCTGTGCACATTCAAGGACGTGACAAGAGAATCAGGGTGCCTATGTGTTAACCTGTCTATATACACATAGCCAACCACAAAACACGAGGGGCTACAATTAGTGTACTTGTATATCCTCTCCAAGTACTTAGGTATGCTTATGCCTGGTGCTCTTACGCCATGAAATGTATTCAAGCTGTTCCCAAGTCTTACTGAGCCACAGTTCAGTACATCTAGCTGCTGGCTCAGGATATCAACGAGCTTTTCATTGCGAGCCACCAGCTTCTCTAACATGGAAGAGAGAACGCAGAGCACTCTGGGCAAGTTCAGCTCGGTAAGGCTTGTTTCCGGCTACAGCGGCCAGCCGTGATTGCTGTATTCACCTGCTGTGAACATTTAGGCCATCTAGGTGGTTTCACCAGAGAGAGTCAATGCCTGCATATGCTCATGGATGTGGTATTTGAGTGGTTAAAGACTAAATAAGAGGGTGTTAACTGCAACTGTGCTTGTTATCTAGTTTGGAGGAACCACTCACTGTATTGCTGACGGGTGTGACTCTACCACAATAAGTTTTAGGATTGCGATTGAAAGTTTAGAATCCTTTTTCCTTGCAAATCTCAAGCCACTGATATTTTTCATCAGAGGTCCCCACCCTTGTGTAGTGTCTGAAAAATACAAGCCATGCACGAGAATACAGTCTGGCAACATAAACTTTGCTCGGTTGGTTCATGTTTTAACAAAACTGGAGGTCTATTTTCGTACACCACAAATACTAGGCCCTTATGAAGGAACTTTTGGAAGCATAAATGTCTAACCAGTGACTGAATAGTGTTACTTCAGCTACTTCATAATAGTAAAATGATAGCTACTGGCCAAGGGTACGGGCAAAATCATGTTTTGCTAATGTTGGCTGGTAGAGTTGGTAACGGATGCATGATGCTGCAAACTTTCAATTCAGAAAGACTAGGAATAATAATAATAATAATAATAATAATAATAATAATAATAATAATAATAATAATAATAATATTATTATTATTATTATTATATTTAAGGCTTGTTTCAGTTTTACGATAGATTTTCTTTTTCACCATAATGAACACTCCAGATATCGTGGATCCAACTGGTCCATATATAAACGATGCTATTAACTAGATGGCTTGATGCTATACATGATTAAATTGCTACAGAATGGAGCAAGATATGCTGATGAGAACGGTAAGAATAAACTTTTTTTGTGTGTGTGAATAAAGAATGACATTTAATACCGAGGGGTAGCCAAGCCAATGGAATCATAAAAAGGAATGGAGATCCCCTATCGTCAAAATATTTGAAATATACCCTGTATGATACTGCCAAAGCATTAGGCATCATACTGTTATCTAGCCTATACACTGTAGTTAATAGAATGAAGTAATTTCTCTTCATCGTTTGCGATCTCATTGACCAAGAGATGCGAGTGTGATTTAGAATTCATCTTGTTCCACTCATTTTCAACACGGAAAAATATCCACTGGAAGCGGCGGAAAATCTCCAAAGCCGCAATGAAGAACACCGTGAGGTAATTGTGACGAAGATGGGCAGACAGCTTATATGTCCACGTGCAACGCAAAACCAAATTGCTTCCAATCACCCAAAAGTAAACCTGTAGGTATATAAAAACCATTTCAGCACACTTAGAAAACAATCTGTTCTTTTATTTCAGTTATCCACTGTTATTTTCTTTTTTCACCATGTGGGTTTTCACAAATTCAGCTAACCAGTTAGAACTTAGAATCACATTAATAAGGTTATACGCATATGAAGAGTTATAATAAGTGATTGATAGATTTATAATAACTGATGGCTAATTGGCTCCTCATTGATAAAGGAATCCATGGCCTATTTAAAAAAAAAATTAAAATGGCAAAATCATTTTTATCTTCTTACATTTATGTTTTATATTATTTACACTTGACCTCCACACATACAAACTAACTTTCTTGATAACCCCAAGTCCCATGAGAAATGTTTATATATTGATCTCTTTAAAGCCATTTTTATAATTCCATTCCAACTATTTTACCTTGAAAAATCAATATGAATGATAAATTCCAAAGGAAAAAGAGCTACTGAACACAAGCTATTCTCATATAACAAAACTTACCCATCTCCTTCCATGTAACATATGTGAGAACAGATGTGGCTTGTTAAACTTGAATATTCGAGTGAAGCCACTGGCAAAAAAGAAAGCAATAATCATATCATAATATGTCAAATGACACTCATCAGATCCAAAAAAATACTAGCCTCACTTCTGCAAATAATAGTAATTTCTTAATCTACATCTCTACAGTTAGACAGAAGCTTAGCTCAAAAGATACTATTAAAAGTGCATGTTAGGACAAACACTGGGCATACCTTAGGTCCCAATCTCGATTCACATCCCAGTAGAAGGAGTATATTGAGTTCACAACACCTGACAGAAGCCAGAGAGGCCTATAAAAGTTTGTCCACCTCTCAGGGAAGACGTGATATTTAAGGGCAGAAAGAAAAATCACAGGCACTGCGGTCGAATATTTCAAAGCTGAAACCATAACCAAAAAAATGAACATCAGTGCAAAGCAAGAAACTCTGTTTGAAAAACATGATCAGCTGTTCATTAATGATTAAAGAATTTAATCTTCAAAGAAGATGTAAAACCAGCAGTTACCATACAAACAGCAGAAAGATTAGAAACAAAATCAGCCTAAAAATTAAACACAACTTCTCATTTTTTTTTTAACATAATTGCATTCCCAATATCATATAAAATCATGAAAATTGAATTATAAAATATAATCATGTAATGATGAGAAGTCCTAAAATTTCCTCTTACAAACAGCACAAAAACGAAGCAAAATAAAGAGTAGTTGGTCCTTAACATGAATTTTCATGCTTCTTGTTTTTTCTTTTATGATAGGAATAATACAATTTCCAAAAATCATTACAAATTCTATATCCAGTCACATCATGAAAAATCAGCAAAAATCTCCCGTTTTATATTTAGTTACAAGCAACAACCTATAATCAATTCTGAGAATCAATACATCATATTTGGTTCAAACAAAACAAGCTTAAAGATCTTTAAAGGACAGTTGAAAAACTATATCATGTGCAAAAGGTCATTCCAATCAAGGCCAAAATGTCCTAATTTCACCTGGCAAGTTGTTATTAGCTTAAAACATATAACATCACATTTCAATGATACAAAACAAGGAGATATTAGAAATAATTGAAACAATATATTAAGAAGATTTCAAAAATAATTGCTCAGGAAAGCTGACATAGTGACATTGCATTTAAGTTATACTATATAGTAATGGTAATAAATAGAGTCATAAACACTTGAAAGCAAAGCATGCAAAATCAACAGAAACATGAACTGGATTCTTAAATTATGTATAATACTATTTTGACAATCAACACAAACATAATTTTGTGATAAATACCAAAAAGACAAAAAAAAAACTCACAATTTCATAAACTTGCAAAAGTTTAGATCATGACTAATATAAGCTCTAAAATAAACAAAAAAAAGTGCATTACTTAGATCAAGCAGACATGGTTCTTACCATTCAGAAGACCAGTTTTCTCTCCAGTATCTTTGTACTGCCGGAGACATTGGTTTAAGCGGAAAAGATAAGGCAAAACAAGAACCAAAGGGATTGCAACAGAGTGGCTGCCACAAACAGAATCAGCTTCCAACCAAGCAATTGTGGCAACCTACAAAAAATTTAAAAAATGCATCCCCTAAGTTGAGAAAAGAAGCATCCGCAGTAAGGAAAAAACTAAATCCAAGTCCAAATAGTCTATTTATTAGAAAATAAGCTCCATGTGAACAGAGAACAGTATGTACCATCAAAACTGTAATTAAGTAACAAATCTCAATATTACAAAATCAAAAGAACTGATTTAGATCTTGAAATATTTTAAATGGAATCAAGAAAACTTGTTCCATGATCCCAATGCTAAACAAAAAGGAATTCATCATACACTTGAACTTCATCAAGTTCTGCCATAATCAGAATAAGATACTCAAGTTACTAAAATAAAAAGTAAATATAATCTCTCAAACCAACAGTAGAGGACATTAAAAGCAATTTACAGTATCAAACCTGTCGATGGACCATTCTACATACTGAACGCTCCAAATCAGAAAAGACCTGCATAAAATTTCAACCATAATCAAAATAAAACAGTAATGCATTACTAGAAACTAAAATTTAGATCAACAGGTTATGTCAATTCTAAACTCTCAGATTGTGTCGGTGTTGGACATCAGTATCCATAATAACAAGCATTAGTAAATGCAGGCAAAAGTATATAGCTTCAGATCTCTAAATAAACATATATCTAGGCTCAAAACTTAGTAAATAGAAATTAATATTTAATAATAAAGACTAACATGGAAGTGAAGGACAAAGACTTTTCTAATAGAAAGATAATATAGAAAAGGAACCAGACCTTTGCCATGGAAGTTAAGATATCAGCCAAGAAAAAATCTGTGAATGATATTGCCTGTTTTAATGAAAATAGAAAAATGTTAGATCATATTCAAGCATAGTTCCAAGTTCCAACCAGATACTAAAAGCATCAATTCATAAGGGACAGAGTAAAGCAAGGGCAACGTCTTTTAGGCTTAAATATCAAGTCTTAAGAAACTGAATCAATAAAGAACAAGAATAATTCTCTTCTAAGCATCAAAATTTGACACTGCAATAGTTCTCACATATATATCCTCAAGGAAGGTTCAACATGATGCCTCTTCAAGGGTTTTACTTGTGCACATAATAGTATATGTTGTGTACGCTGACAAGGTCATTGATGGATGCACCTATTAATTGTTTTAAATGACTTATTATTTATGAGGCATGGTCTTACCAGCTTTTCTTCGCACTTCATTACACTTGGAAATATGTGAGGATCTCATCTAATGCACTAACACTGGTTGCTGGTTCTTTTAATGACTACCAAGGGGAGGGGAGTTGCATGAATACTTCTGTAACTTTTATGAAAACTGAATGTAGAGAAGCAAGGGAATAAGTTACATATTCTATGTCGAAGCATCTGCCTGGTTATGCATAGCATAAATATAAGCCAGATGCTAAAACAGTGTCAACTCTTTCTAGAGTAATACATAAGAGTTTACTAACACAATACATCCAAATAAAAGTAAACTTGCCTGTAATGGGAAAACTATTCGCCAGAGTGTCCTTAAGAAGAAATATCTAGATGAAAAATAAAAGATATCAAAGGGGAATATCAAAACCATTACAGCAGCAGCATATAAGAGCACCTGCAGAATAGTACAACAGAAAAAAAAGAAATTAAAAAAATCCCAACAAGATAAAAAAGCAAACATAAAATAGAAGTACATGTTCATCAATCATATATAGAGCAATGAATAAAAATATGTATTTACAAGTATGCTTTTCATTGGTGATATAAATAAGTATAACTTGCTATGATGTAAATATCTTATTTACATTTTGAGACCAGACAGCTTGGCTGATTCAAACAAGCACAAAGTACCTATCTACCAATATTGAATTTTAACAAAGAAATTGTTAAGTAACCAGATATTTAAACCAAAAAATCCAATGTGATGCTAAAAAAATTGCACTAAATTCCTCCCTTCCTGCCCTCTGCCACAAGAAAAAGAAAGAAATGTAATGGAACTATTAATACTATGATCAGCAATAAACCCTATCCTAGTTGAAGTAGATCTTTTTATGTGCAACATAATGAATACAACAACAAAAAAGCTTTATCCCACTAGGTGGTGTCAACTACATGGATTGGATCACACGATGCCATTGCTACATAATAACTTCTCTGTGTCTCTTTCTCTTCACTAAACTATGGTCCCCATCCCAGTCTAATGACTTTACCATCTCAATAAATGATTGAACAAGCCATATGCAGAGCATTCTTGCAACTGCATCCCAGTAACATGAGCAGTACTCATTTTGCTAAAGATATTTTGCAGCCAATCTGCAGGTTCCCTTAGATTGGTTCATCAAAAACTTATTGTTTAATCAAAGGCATAACTAAATTTGTAATCAAATAAAACACTATTAAAAAATGAAAATATTACAATCCAAAGTGCATGTTTGGTTCAGCTTATTTTAAAACAATTTTTATTTTGCTTCTGAGAAAGCTTTTGAAAAATTATTTCTTCAAAACAAACATGAACTAAAATTCGAAAAAGTGATAACCAAGAAAACAAGAATAAAAACTAATAAGAGTGGATGCATCTATTACACTGGTTGTGATGCAGCATATGAGACTTCTCCATGAGAATAAAGATAAATATATGCTGTCATACTGGTTGGAACAATAATTGTCATCCATGTAGCACACTGCAATAATCAACAGAAAAAAAAAATACTTCAGTCAATCATTTGAGAGTTGAGACAACTGAAAAGCCATGGAGACTTTCCAATTTAGCAATATAATAACAGTAATTGAAGAAGGAAAAAACACCCAAACTAACATAAAGATAATAGGGTGATAAAAACATAATTATTCAGAGCATAATTAGGGCACAGATTGATCATTCCACAGGAATGAGGGCTCCTTAGTTTGGCAAAAAAAGAAAAAATGGAATAATGATTACATTATACACCTTGATTGATCCCATAGGGAATTCCCCATTCCCTCCTAGAAATGTCAAAATTGTCATACTTTGCAAACTGGATGAATTCATTTTTGTTTTCTTTCCTTATTTATCTATACTAGCTATAAAGTTATAAATTATACTTAAGATTCCATTCAATGCTTATTTCATGTACTAAGCATGAAAACAGCATTGACAACTGCACAAGAATGAAAGTACAAGTCCATTCTTGAGCAAACCAAAATATTGGAATAAAAATGGTTGCTCTACTTTTGTTCCCAAGTCATGACACTACCATTTTTATTCCCCTCGGATCTGGCTAAAGCTGATTTTATGTGCCAAACAAGACATAAGTCAAAGTCATGAGTTGATACCTTCCATATTTCTCTATGAGTCAGATGACTTTGATCAAGATCAAATATTTTTGCATAATTGACTCCACCTTGAGCAAAAAACCATAAGTTGATTCCCCACAGCCAAACCATCAAAGCCTGAAATATAAAAAAGAGATAAAACACAATGATAACAAATGTGGATGCAGACGGATGGACCCATGCATCCACACAGAGTGACATGAAAATGTGCACACCGTAAGGAGGGAGGAGCTAACCGCTAGAAGAAGAGGATTAAAATACAAAAATGCTTCATAAAGGAACAAATCCCGCTTGTCTGCACTCATTCTCATGACAGAATCCCATCCAACCTGCAATATTACAACATGGCAAATAAGATTGTGGAAATATGATGAAATCCTTGAGGGAAGGGCCCACTATCTCAATCTCACACCTCACCACACACAGAAGTTGAGTAGAAACATTGTAGGGAGAAAATATTACTGACCTTGCAACAGATGAAGCCCCAAATGAAGAACAATATTACCTAGACATCCATCTCAATTAGATTCTTGAAGAAAGAAAGTAGAAGGAAAAAGAAAATAAAAACAGCAGGAGGCATACGATTGGGTCAACATCATATTAATGCTCATTATGAAACTCAGAAATAAGTTAAACAAATGTCATCGTCTGTTCTCAAATAAATAATGTCAATTAACCACATTTTTCTCCCCAACAGAATCAAATAGAAAGCAGCTCCCCCAGGATGAAAGAAACATGACATTCCATCAAGTCAGAACAAATTTTGCATTTATTTAAATGAAAGCATCAAATACATTATCATTTTAAATTTTAAAACTAAAGCAAAGTTCCTAAAACTTTCTAAAAGGTAAAGCAATGCAAAAAAACCTTGAATCTCCACAACAAAACGGGCGACGGCATCATTGCAGCAGCACTCAAGGGCGTCGCACCACCCTTTGAATCATCTGCCTCCACAGGATGCAATAAACCCTCCTCGACGCCATTTTCCACCTCATGGTCATCTGGGAACACCGCACAAAACTAGAAGTTGTATGGTATATTGAAATAACACCAAACCAACATAAGAAGGAACTTAAAATTAGCAACAGATTCTGTTAAGGGACACTTAAAAATGAAGTTACCAAGATCATAAACAACAGGTCTACTCCCAGACTTGCGTAAGTGTGGACTATTAGCAGGAGCGTTAACACCCCCAAACATAGATGAAAACACAAACAATTACGCTCTTGTATTTGTACCCCCTCCTCAAATTACCCTAACAACCTGTCAACACACAAAATCTGAAACTTAATTAATTGATTTGTGTACTTTACCAAATGCAAATTGAATTAATTAAAGATATCGATACTCGTTACTAGTTAGTAACCAAACAAAGCATAACCTAAGTTAACATAGGTTTATCTGCCAGATTCATGCATGAGCTACATTGTTTAATTTCAGAAATCGCAAATTGAGCATGAAAATGTGGATTCAAAGAAGTGGAAAGCCGAACCGAATCGAACCGAGCCGAGCCGAGCTGAATCAAAAGGAGGCGTTAATTGGAGGCTGAATTGATTTGTGTTGTGCGATTATTGGCGTGTGGTTGTGTCGCTCGCATGGCGGAAAAGGGTTAAGATTGCGAAAGAACAACCAAAGACATCGATCGCACAAACGCTTAATATTTGAACCGTAACGGAAGAGGACCCCTGTTGCAAATTTTCTGAAGTTTGGTACTAATAAATATGCTTAATTTTGTGAAGAAAGATTCAACTCTGGCTTAATCATCCTTAGTGTGAATTCTTTCTTATATTATAAATTTTAAATCTTTTGCTTGAATGAATAATTTAAAGAATTAAAACCTGCATAAAAAAATTTAAAAAGGTATTATTTTTTATTAACTAAATAATATTTCATAAATTTTTAATTTTCAAGTTTTAAATCCTTAATTTTCCACTTCAATAAAAAAAATCCTTAATTTTTTATATAATAAAATAGAATATTTATTTTTAATAATTAAACTATTTAATATTATCTTTATTTTATTTTTATTTATAAATTTTACATAAATACTATTTACCCAATTAATGTGTAAAAAATCAATTAATTATTTCGTAAATAAAAAGAAAAAAAATGTTTTCCT
>PYAF01004639.1:310781-326638 GCA_007407185.1 Glycine tomentella
AAGAAGAACAGGAGAAGCCGAGAAGGAAAACGAGAAATCGAAATCGCAACCGAGTTAACCGAGTTAACCGAGTTGACCCGCGAGTTCACCGATTCTACCCCCAGATACGATTCTACCTCCGAGTCGAACCGGTTTATGGCGCGAACTCGTCAACTCGTACGGTTCCACCGAGTTGACTCGGCGATTTAACAACCTTGATACTGCCCTTGGGGATGATCAAGGAGGGTCATCGATATTCAATATTATTGAATTTTAGAAGAAAAATTAAGCTAAATTAGTATTGTTCAAAATCAGACAAAATTTGGTTAAAAAGCAATCAAACTAAATTAAGCTAATTAAAATTAGACAACCAACTAAAGCTCGTTTCTTTTTATTTCACGTTATCGCGGTAGCATCTAAGTTATGAGATATTAATCTTGCTAACTTGACCAATGCAGTAAAAAGATTGTAAAATTTGAAAAAACAATAACACAGGCAGCAATGTACATATCTTGTTGGTATTTTGTTGGATTGTAAACACTTTTTGTTGAACTCTCATTTGCCTAGATTAGATCATATATAGCAAAAGGATAGCAAACAAAACAGCACATAATCTTGCCAGGCTAGCTTTTATTTCCTTTGATTCGATTTGGATAGAGGTGCCCTCCCAAATCCAATTGTTTGTGGATCTTGATGTAATGGCTTATTCTGCCAATGCTTTCATCTACCGGCGGATCTATATTACATTCAGGGTGGGTAGATGCATCCCCTCATTTCAATAAAATTATTATTATTTGTCCTAAAATATTATATTTTGTATCTCTAATTTTATGTATTTGAATCTCCTTACCAGTAAGAGTAAGTAAATACACCATCTTATTTTAATAAAATGTAAAAAAATATTATATTTTATACCCCAAAATTTTATATTTTGAACCCCCGAATTTTCTGTATTTGAACTTCTTTACTAGTTCATATCTAAGAGTAAGTAAATGTACCATCTTATTTTAATAAAATGTAAATATTTATCTTAAAATTTTATATTTTGTATCTCTTATATTCGTGTTTGAATCCAATTATCTCATATAATAATGATAATTATCAATTTTTATTTTTTAAATAAATTGTCCCACTGATCCAGGGTCCTAGATCCGCCGCCACTGTTTTCATCTAATAATGAATGTTTAACTTTAAAATAATAATAACACATGCTACTGCATAAACTTTGAGAAAGCTAGCCTAGCTAGTCAAAATCAAAACTAATAAACAAGAGAAACCAATCATGGAATTAATGTGTCCTTCCATAAGTAGCTGCTGCTGCACAACGATCATATGCGGAGCCATTGGGCACGGCATGTTCATCAGAGGCCAGATTTACCTCTTCCGCACTCTATTATACACTATGTGACTCAACATATGATCCTACTTACAGTTACATATATGATATATTTATAGAACAAATTAATTAACGTAACATTTTTATAAATATAATTTCTCATAGCTTACTTAAAGTTGAAGAATTGCCTCAATTGCATGGGAAATTCCAATTTAGAACACTCAGATTCTTGCAATGAGCATAGACTTTATTTCCCCACTATGGCTCACATGATTAATTAATAGTTAATATTAATATTATATATATAGGCAGCACCATCCAAAACCTCATGCACGTGGACCACTCTCCCATAACCCTTTCTCAAAATTTTGTAATCTCTCACCCTTCTTTATCTATCATACATGGATCTCTTCTCCAATAATTTTTACGTCTCCATCATTCACTAATTCGTTCCTGCACTAATTTAATCTATTTGAATTTGGGTATGCATATTTATTTTGATCACCATTATATGCTTTGAATCATAATGGAGCCACTAATTTTATGAAGACAAGAAGCATAGAAATTGGATAAAAAACCAATATGTGCATCAGCATTGGTATATTAAACCCTGTGAGATACATGTAAACCTGCCATATGCCTATGAATATCTGCAAAAGCAAAACCACTTATACAGATATACCATGCAGCACAAAAAATTAGATAAAAAAGATTTCATTGCAATGCAAAAATCCACCTCCTATGGGAGGCAGCATTGGAGAATTTTCTATAATGAAAGAAAGTCTGACGGAGAAATGTCGCATTAAGGTAGGAGGTCTACAGGTCATGAACTTCTTTTCCCATAGAAGAAGTAATGATGGTATCCGGAGAATAAACATCAACTAACTCTGTGCCCGCAACTGCGATAAGACAAAGGATGTAAGCGTTATCCGGAAAGATTGAACATAAAGTATATGTAGGTGACTTTTTAAGTTCGTTGTCAAATCCCAAGGCTCAACTCTGGACACCAAGCTGGAGTACGGTAGGGACATGTTTGAATGAGCATCCGCAAAATTAAATTTTAATAAAATTAATTTTGGTTAAAATTAATTTTAAAATAATAGGATATGTTTGGATTTTTTTCTACAAGTTAGTAGTAAAATATAGTATAAATTTTTTGATATAAAGCAAAAAAATTTCTTCAACTCAAAATTAAACAATTTCTCAACTTAAAATCAAACATGAAAAATTACCTAAAATCATCATGTTACATTTTTCTATAATTGTTCTTCTGAAGTGATTATATCTTATTATAAAAAGCTTTATTATCTTATGTTATGTTTGGGGTGATTGAAAATTTTTTATTTTTTGTTTTAAAATACAATTTCAAAATGTGTTTGATAAAAATGAGACTAAACTGTTTTTTTTTTTTTGTTTCTTTTCAATACATTTTGTCTCTCTCTTATTTCGTTGATCCCTAATATTTTGTCGTAGTTGTCGATCATCGGTTGTGGTAGCTAATGGTCGATCATGCTGGTCACCAATTGTCGATAATGGTTGTGATCGTCAGTCCATTAGATTGATCTTTTTTAGAATTATAAAATTTTGATGTTGAAGATACATGGGAAAATTTTTGAAATTTATTAGGATGTTCCTTTTTAATTTTACAACCGTATATTTGATGAAATTTCATCTTTAATTAATTTTTAAAGATTGGGTTAAATATTATTTTTCACTCCAATACTCCAACCCATTTAATTCAATCTTAATAATTATGCTTACAACTAGACAAATCATTTCCCCCCTCCAAATGTTATTAACAAGTGTCACTGCGATAGTATTAAGTAAGTGATTTAACAATCTATAGGGGAACGCATTGGTTCTAACATCTTAAGTATTTTGACAGAAATATTATAGAAAATAAAATTAAAAATAAATTTATTTTCTTATATATATTTCTTAAAAAAACTAAAAATAGTTAATTCCATACACAAATCAATAATTAGGTCACAATTTTTTCTCACGTTAGCGAATTCTAATTTTTTTCATTCATCACGTGATGCTACGAGCTCCTAAACCTGTACATCTCCCCATGTTTTTGCTGCTTTTGTGGTGTTTTCGGTTGAGTTTCAAGTCAATTAGACTTAGACGAATGGTAAAATAAAACAAAATAAAATAGTCCATTAATAATAGATATTTTAAATATTAAATTGATGAAGATTTTTGTTCAAAACTTATTAGTAGATCAAACCATATAAAAAATTATTAGTAAATCAAATTAATGATAATAACAATGAGTGCATGAATCAAGTTTTGCTACATGTAACTCTTAATAAATAGCAACTATATTAAATACTTAAAATTAAATTTTATATCTGCACGATGCACGAATTTAATTAAATTCTAAGTTTTAAATTTATATTTAGTATTATTTGTATTTAGTATTAATTAAAAAATATATGTAAATAAATAAATGTATTATTTTTAAATATTAAGTATCATATGAAATATAATTAATTAAAATGGAGTAAAAAAATTAATTATATTATTAATCTCGCAAACATTATTACTCAATAATGTTACTGATGTTTTATTTGCATTGATTTTACAGCTGAAGCACTGCCCGCTTAAAACTGCTAAAATATTTTAATACCCAAAAAGATGGCTGAATTTTTCCTCAACAGCCCCATCCACGTCATCAAAAATAATCTATTTTCAGACTTTGGTTTTGGCCCCGTGTCACAATGAAACCGAATAAATAAACATCATTGTGTTAATGTTACTGGAAACCTTCCTATTTGCTAGTATCTCATAACATACATTACCTCACATTTCGAATCTACATGTGCCTTTCTTTCTTTCTCTCATTCACAATCATGGATTCAGGTGTTGTTGGTTAATTTTTTTTGTACCTGCTGGGTCAGGAGGGAAGCACACCAATCCTTGTCAGGTAAGGGTAACATTTTTTTTTAAATTTATGTAGTATTTATGATGGATAGGCTAATGTGGGTTAAAAAATGTTCACCTTAATTGTTCTGAATTATTTTTGTTTGCATTTAATTTAAAAAAGGGTGTTTTCTTACATTAATGATGATGATTTGATTTGATGTCTTTGGTTGGAAATGGAATGGCTAAGGGGTAGAATCAATGTGGTTCAAATCGGAGGATCGGAATTTAGAATGTTTAGAATAAATGAATGAATAAAGTTGAGTTCCCTAGGCCTCTAACAGTTTTTTACAGTTTAATTGAGTTACCGTGAATAATCATTAGTGACACTGTAGGAGCATGGATCTTCTATGCGAGTTTTGTAAGGTGGTGAGAGCTGTGGTTTACTGCAAGTCAGATTCTGCTCGTCTTTGCTTGCATTGCGATGGCAGAGTACACTCTGCAAATTCTTTGTTTCTCAGGCATTCGCGTTCCCTCCTATGCGATAAGTGCAATTCCCAGCCGACAATGATCCGCTGCATGAATCATAAGTTGTCAATATGTCAAGGTTGTGACTGGAATCCAAATGACTGTACTGCATTGGGACATAGGCGCATTGCATTGAATTGTTACACTGGTTGTCCCTCTTTGGCTGAGTTTTCTAGGATTTGGCCCTTTGTGTTTGATGCTAATTCCTCACTTGGTGGTTTGAAATCGGTTGGTACTTTGCCAAAAATTGAGAGTTGCACTAGCCAGTCTTTGGAGCAAACTGATCATAATGGTAGTTATTTTGGTTTGGTGAATGACAAGTTGGATGAAATTGAATCTTGTGTTAGATATGAACCTTGGATGGGGCAGTATCAAATCGTTCCATCAAATCCAAATTACACACCGTATTGCAAAGACGAAGCATTTTTCTTTCCTCAAGACTCAAACCAGCCAAAGGTATTGCTTTCTACTGATTTTTCATCTTGGTTAATTGTTAGCAATATACATGCATTGTATGTTTTTAACTTATAAAGATAATGCACCATTGCTTGGCATATAATTAGTGTTTCATTACTCACTCCATTTAAAAATATCTATCATTTAAAGTCAGTCAATGCTCAAGATTAAGATTAAGAAAGCTCTTAAACTGCATCAATTATAAGAGGTATAATTGTACTAGACTAAATTATCTTCTGCTAAAGTATTCAAAATATTATCATTCCACTAATGCTCTCTTCCTTCCATTTTGTGAAGAATTGAAGATATTTAGAAATAAAAACAAATATATAAGGGATTCTTCTTTTTTTTTTTTTTGTCTTCTTAGTTTCCTAAAGTGACCCTTCACTAAAAAAATAAATATTTTGAAATTTAATATTTCACATGGAAAGAAGAACTATAATATTGACAAAAGTGGTTAGAATTTGCATTATGAGAAGTAGTAAGCTTTTTCATATTCCTAGCAATTCTCTGTTGTCCTTCTTAACCAAAGCTGATACAAGTTTTTTTTTCTTCCTGAATTTTGACTTTAACTCAAATTAACTGCAGGAATGTCCTAATCAAGAAATTCATGATGTGAATGAACTTTGTGAAGGTTTCAATGTGGATGATGTTCAATTAAACTTTGAAAGTGCTGATGAAATATTTGACTGTTTACAAGCTGCCCCAAGAGGTCTTCAAGATGGAGGAATGAACTGTTTATTGATGGATAAAAACATAGCAGTTCCAGAATCTAGCTTACTTATTGAGAGTGCCATGGAGGTTATCCTCAAAACTCATTTTATTATTCTCCACTAAAATTTTATGGTGTAAGGTTTACTAGTGATGTACAAAACTAATTGTCACTCGTGTGATTATTTTAGGCATCATCATCTATCCAAAAAGATGGTGTGGCTTTTCAATCATCCACGGGTGGTGAGTCAGCTAGTGTGATGCAGGTTATCAACGACAATACCAATTGTGCACTTATGAATCCTAGCTGCACTAGAAACATCAGTCTGGGATTTTCTCAGGGTCAAGTTCATTCAAACATGCCACTTCAATTTCCCAACATTGTTGGTGAAAATAATTCTACTGAATATCAAGACTGTGGGTTATCACGAGTGTTTCTGCCGGGTGAATCCCCCTGGGAATCTAATTTGGAGGGTACATGCTCACAAGCAAGGGATAAAGCTAAAATGAGATACAATGAGAAAAAGAAAACTCGAACGTATGTACATTTAATTCTCTCTGTATATTATGGTAAAATGGAATGGAGACTGTTCTTTAAAATTTGTTTAAATTTTGTGACAAATATGACCATTCAAGTTGACATACATGCACTAACAGAGGTTTAACTATTTAAATCACTCAAAGTGCTAGTTGAGAACCATTTTGCTATTTTTTCTTTTTCTGCATTAATTGCAACTGCACATTGAAGTTTATTTTTTTATTTGTTTTTTTAATGCTAATAAGTGAATTTATGCACTAACACAAATTTGGCATCTAAATCACGTTCAAGGATAAACAACTATTTATAGAAAATTTAAGGGAGAACATGAATTATTTCAATATTTTAGAGGATCAATTGGATACTGGAGAGATGCAATAGTTATGAAGTCGTATTCTGAATTAAGTAGGGAGAATATGTCCTATATTAAGTAACCTTACCAGAATATGTTCTCATGCTTCATTATGGTCCACTATTTGAAAGATCATCTTATCAGCTGTTCAGATCTCATGCATTTCACCCTTGTTATAACATAGAGTGCCTTTCTTTTGTGGTGGAGACTCTCAATAGTTTTTGCTGATTCCTTATGTGCAGGTTTGGTAAGCAAATAAGATATGCTTCTCGCAAAGCAAGGGCCGATACAAGAAAACGTGTGAAAGGTAGATTTGTTAAAGCAGGTGAAGCATATGATTATGACCCTCTTGGGACAAGGGACATCTAAACATATTATCTACAATAACTATCTTTTCCATGAAAGAAATGTCTTTTCGATGAAAGATATGTTTCTTCTGACCTTCTGAGTACATTGCTTTGTTTCCATTCTTTATCAACAAAAGTTTTGCTTATCTTGTGAATGAAGGAAAAAGGGTGTTCAAAATACCTTTTCTAAAAATACTTCTAAATAAGAAAAAAAAGTAAGAAAAAAAAAAAGAATGAAATAAACTTCTAAAAATGAGTTCTCCAAAGCACTCGCACTCCACTGTCCCTCATTTTCGCGAGGTGCACGTTGAGCAAAACCTTGTAGGCCTGAGGCAATCCCCCGTAGGCGGATTCGATGTACCTCAAATTGATGATTTATTCGAACCATTCTCTTCCTTCAGTGCTTCAATTGCCTCCAAAATCATCTAAAAATAAATAAATAAATTACACATCTTAACTCAGTCTTCATAATTATTTCCTTTTTTTATAAAAAAAATTAACACATCACTTGATAATAATTTCATAAAAGTAGAATGGTAGAATTAACCTTTTTCTTTCTATATCTATCGTAAAAAAATTAACACAACTTCTTTTTCTTTATCTATGATTATGAAATTCGCATGGAATTATTCAATTATAGTCAAAACAGTAAAAAATAAATAAATAAATAAACCTGAAACATTTCTTTTTAAATTGGACTAGATTTAGATAAGTGGATAAATAGGGTAAAGTTAGATCAATTATAGTAGCTAGAAAAAATAAGATTAAAAAGAGTTAGAATATACTCAGGGTACGGAGGAAGTGAAGGAGGTTTATTCCAGTTGCCATTAAAGTCAGTTGCAGAATTTGGAACCTCGGATTCCCAGAGCAACCTTGGAAACAAATTGAGCTTTCGAAGTTTTTTCTTTTCCCACACACGGGAATGTCTTGTTTGAGCAGAGCCTGCAAGGAAATGAGGATCTGATTTGAAGGAAGATAATAAATAATAATAATAATAAAAAACAAAAAAACTTTTTCTTTCGTTTCCAACAAGAGAATATATGGACGGCTGGAAATCGCGTCCGACGACTGGGTCTTTAATTTGAGGAGGACACTCGGATCGATGACGTGGCGGAAATTTTATTTAAAAAAATTGAGGTGTGAAAGTACGAAGATGTCCCTGGTTTGGTTATGTTATTATGGATGATGCTGATTGGAGTGAGCTGTGAAGGTGGGGCCCACGGTTGAGTCCAGAAGCTGAATCCGGAAAATGAGGTTATTCTGATTTAAAAAGTACAACAATTGCGTTCCGACAAAATGGTCATTTACCCAACGGAATAATTTTCAAAGCAATACTAGGTATAGGCATAGCAAACAGCAAACTCAAACAAAGAATTCTTATGCATCATGGGTCAACAACTACCTGACAAACAATCAATTAGTGAACTTCGTTCAGAAATTAACCCCATGATGTTAATATACATCAGTAAAATTTAGCCAAAATATTTCATTAATATGACACTCTTAAGTTAGATTACAATACTGGGTCAATTTTTTTAACCTTTATAGCACTCTTACCTGTAAAACATTCATGGTACGCAGAAGCAAAAGCATCTTCTGCATCTTTAGTGAAATATTTGAGTTTTGAATTCTGAAGAATAATTTAAAAGATTAATAATTTATAACATATTTAATTATATATTTAATTATAAAACTCTTGTTGGAGATTTTTCAAATATAAATGCTAAGAGATTAATAATATTGTGTTACATTATTATTTAAAAAAAATACTTAAGTTTGATCCCAAGATTCAATGTCATGATTTATGAGTCAAATAGATTACTATGAAATAACACTATCTTTTTTACTATTTAATATTTAATATAATTATATATTTAAGATTCAAACTCAAATTTATTTATTAAATTTATATAAAGTTTGCCTAATTAAACTAGAAGAAGAAATGTGTTAACCAGTATAATTAATTAAAATTTAAAAGTATAATTTGACTTCAAATAATCATTACAAAATGCCATAATCATCAACATGAAAGCCAAATTTCAGACGGTTTTATATGATTTTATGCTTGTTAAATCCTTTTATGGAGACTTTGAAGTCTGAAGGTTGATATGCTAGGAGTTTCATTTGTCTAGATACTAAGTGATTTTATGAGTTTTCTTATTTTTATTCTTCTTGAGGGTAGTTTAGTCACTTATTTATTGCTTTTATATTTCCCTTTTTTACTGGTGTACATATTCAGATTGCATCAATAGAATAATGCTTCAACACGTTTCTCTTCTTTCTTTTCTCTATTTTTGCATTGTTAACATAATATAAAGAGCAAGTTCAATTAAGACTACAACATCTGTGAATCTAACTATGTGATGAGTTGGTAAGGGGTTATAGAGGACAACTCATCTGCAGTTCGTGACATTTTTTCAGCAAGTTATTTGATGCCCCTTTTGATTTTTGAAGCTTAGTTTCAAGGCTATTTGAATTCTGCATCTCTCAGAAATATTTGAAAAGATTAAAATATTCTCACATCTCCTTCAAACTAATCGCAATCCTAAAACCTGCGACAACACCTACTTCACAAGCATATTCACGTCTTATGGCACCTCCTCCACCAATGAATAATGATGGTAGCAAACTCGTCCTCCACATCATGCCAAGTGCCAACCCCAGCACCCTCCTCATGACGTCATGCCACCATCTTCCCCCTCCTTCCTTTACGTGTCACCATCTCTGATTTTGGATGATTTTGAGGTTTCTGGTGTGGAACAACAATTATAGAAAAGTCATTCCAAAAGTGAATTTTTGACTTAGGAAAGAACATTTTAAAATAGTTTTGGAGCATTTTATTTTGGAATGTTCCATTAGAAAGATAATTTTTATCTTCTTGAATAATTTTTTCAAAATAATTTTGGAACATTTATTTTTATTCCAAAATAGTTATTCGAAAAGATAATTTTTACTTTCTAAAATGATTATTTTGGAATAGTTTTTGAACACCTACCTTCTATTTCATAATTATTATGTCGGAAGGTAAAAATTACTTTATGAAATTATCATTCCAAAAATAAGAGTTACTAATAAAAGAGTTATTTTTGTCCACATACATGAAATGAGAGGTGGAAGATATAAATTGGGAGATATAAGATTTAAATGCCTAGTTTCAATGTATTCAGGGTTGTGCAATGACCCATTTCCAGAAATTGGAGTTTATTTCTTCTTGGTCTCTTGACCCATTTGCAGGCACAAAATAAGTTTTTCTCTTTATTACTTTCTATTTGTGATTGTTAGCATTGGTAAAAGAAATGATTCTCTCCAATAGTGTACAAGTGAATGGATAGCAGTTACGTGTTGTAAATTTATTTAAAGACAAGAGAATGTGAACTGTGAAGTTATGTTTTTGGAACTTTTGTACTTAAGCTGAAAGATGAACAAGATAGGGAATATGAAACAAACTTGGAACCCTAGGAAGCAAACAATTTGAAGATAAATACTTGGATTAACAATTTTGTTTCGCAATTGATAAATGTTCAGTTAGCAAAATATTAAATAATCACATGGTTTTCAGGACACAAATAATATAATATTTAGTATTACTATTTAAAGTTTTTACTAGGACGTTTTTAAGTCAATACAAAGCAAGTTCGTAATAAACATGATAAGTAAAGTAAGTTATTTTTTGGTTTATGAAAAAGTGTCTTCATTTGTTAACAAAAGTATACAAAAGAACTTTTAAAAAAAATTAAGATGCATGAATCTATGTTTATGAGAACATCAATGAATTCACCCATTACAAAGATAAATGACAAACTAAGTAAAAGAAAAACACTCATGCAGAATGATGGATTAACTTGAGCACAAGATTTTATTGGAGTTTCTTTACCAACTTATGAGAGATGCTTAGTAGATCAATGATTGATATGCTTCTAAAGCCTTTCCTTTAAGAAACCAAAGACTTGTTTCTTGCTCCTCCCATTGATTGAAGGGAGATCAAGATATTTGCCGTTGCTCATCTGGTTGGTGACACCCAAAGAAGAGATGTGTTGCCTATGAGGAAGGGAAGTGTTTGTGCTAAAAAAAGATTTCTAACTTCTGAAAATTTATGAGTTGACCAAAGACTTTTCTATAAATATCTAGGACATCTTTCAAGATTTTAGATTCTTTCTCGTTTGCCCTGCAAAACAGAAAACAATCGTTAGCAAACAAAAGGTGTGAGAGAGGAGCGATCCTTCTGCACACCTTGATGCCATGAATACCACCTATACTATTAGTTGATTTTAGAAGTAATTAATGATAAACCCTCAGTACATATAATAAATAGGTAAAGTGATAGTGGGTCATCCTGATTGAGTCCTTTTCTAGAAGAAATAAGTCATAAAATCTCCATTAACCCTAACTGAGTAGTTCACATATTTTAGACAAATCTTTATCCAACTAATCCATTTGTTGTGAAACCCAATTTGGACATTACACTAAAAAGATAGCTTCATTGGACTTTGTCAAAGGTTTTACTGATGTCAATTTTGAGTGTCATTTCACCTATTTTGCCTTTGGTCATCTCATATGGTGAATTACTTTTGAGCAAACAAGGACATTATCAGGAATGGATTGTCCTTCCACGAAAGTAGATTGCTCTTTTGATACGCATTTCTCAACAAGAGGCTTTAACATGTTGGCAATGGACTATAAATTGTTAGAGAAATATTTGAGTTTTGAATCTCTAACAAGAGTTTTATAATTAAATATTTATGTAAGATATTAATTAATGAATTTGATTTTATAAATTGATTTTGATTAAATATAATTTTGAGGTGATATGATTTATGTTTCTTAAAAAAGATATTGTAATTTATGTTTGAGTGTTTTTAATATAAAATTAAGTTAAAAGTTAAACTTAATATAACACTTTAAATAAACACACAAATTATTAAAAATTGATTTTAAAAATTAGTTCTAAATTGTTTTTCTAATTTAATATTAATTTATTTAAAATCAATTTTATCTTAGAATTAATTTTTTTAACATAAAACTAAACCCACATTTATATCAAGCTGAAACCATTTTATTTTTCTTGGGACAGCAATAATTGTAAAGGGACAAAAAACGCTCATGGGGATTCAGAGTACATAAGTTTTTGTCAAAAGGAATACTGGCCCATTTTCTACTATAAAAAAAATTAGATGCATGAACCAACTAAGTTTTCAAAACTTTCTATATAAGTCCATCCCAACTAAACACACATACTTTGTTGCTTTCTTTGTATTTTATGTGTGGAAGGAAGACAATAAATAATAATAATTAAAAAAAAAACAAAAAGCTTTTTCTTTCGTTTCCAATAATAGAATATATGGACGGCTGGAAATCGCGGAAGGGGCGGTGATCCCAATTGTAACATGAACGAACGTAATGTTATATCCTTTTCTGATAAGTTAAAACTTTTATTTACAAACTTTATATGGGGTCTATTTGTTTAAGTTTTTTATATTTAAAAAAACATTTTTAATAAATAAAAAATTATGTTTTATGTATTTGTCTAAATTATTTATTTTAAGCAGTTTTTTTGTTTTTTTTAAGAAGTACATCCTATACTTAAAAAAAAAAACTTTTTTAAAAAAGCATTTTTTTTAATTTTTTTTTCTTTCATGTTTACACGAACTGACTCATGATTGATCACTAGCAAGGTCAATTTGCGTAAACAACATGATTAAGTGATTATTTAGTAAGTATTTCATTTATAAGTTGTTTTTGTAATCGATGAAGCAATGAGGTTAAATTATTTTCAAATGAGTTATAAGTTGTTTTTATGAATTATGATGGTAAAGAGTTCATTAAAATAAACCAAAAACAAATCATAAACAAGTCATAAATTATTTGATATTGCTGCAAAGATTCTTATGATTTGTGGAAACCAAAACAGGGTGAAAAGTAAATTCTGTTCTGACTTTCTATGACGTTAGGCAACAAATTTACTATTTTTTGGTAAAAGAACATATAAAGGTTTGTTAAACCGTTTAAATAGTTTTAAATAACGCTATTTAAAAATGCTAGTTGGTTTTAGAACTTTTTTGGTATAATATTAGTTGTTTAATGAGTTGGTTATTTTTAAATAGCGTTATTTTTTTATGGTTCATATATAATAATTTGTAATTAGATGAATGTATAAAAATGTTTTCAATTAGTAATTACAAATAATTTTGATTTTAAATCTTGATACATAAAGTTACGTGAAATGGTTCCAATGGTGGCGTTTCCTCAGTGGACGGATCAGATAACCACCAATGCTAAGCTGATAGAAGATGTGTGGAAGATAGGGGTGAGAGTGGATCATCAAGTGAACGCAAATGGGATAGTTGAAGGAAAGGAAATTGAGACATGTTTGGAAGTGGTGATGGGGGGTGGAGACAGAGCAAGTGAATTTAGAAAGAATGCTAAGAAATGGAAGGTTTTGGCTAGAGATGCTACGAAAGAAGGTGGCTCTTTAGAGAAGAATCTGAGGGCATTTGTCGATGATGTTAGGCAAAAATTTATGCATACACATGTGGGTGAAAATTAATTAAGTTCGTGCCTAACTGCAGTAAGCTGTAATGTGTTATTATATGCCTATGATGCATGGCTTCAAACTTTGAAAGATGAACTGAAACTTTTTAGAAATTATCAGTTTTACATACTTTTTTTTTACGGAGCATACTTTTGCTTTGTGCGTGGTTACTAAAGAAAGTAAAATATGCAGAAATACAAAGAAAGTCACAAAGTATGTGTGTTTAATTGGGATGGACTTATATGGAAAGTTTTGAAAAATTAGTTGGTTCATGTATCTGGTTTTCTTTATAGTAGAAAATGGGTGTGAAAATACAAAGAAAACCACAAAGTAAGTGTGTTTAGTTGGGATGGACTTATATGGAAAGTTTTGAAAAATAAGTTAGTTCATGTATCTGATTTTTGCCCTTGCCCATCTGATTTTCCGGATTCAGCTTCTGGACTCAACCGCGGGTCCCACCTTCACAGCTCACTCCAATCAGCATCATCATAATAACCAAGGGTGCATCCATTGAATCATACAGAGGGAACAACCAAGGGTTAATATTATATGGGTGCATTCAGCGTTACGATATATAGCTAGTGTCGACGTACACCCCCAACCCTACTAATTAATGTCTTTTTCACATGCATCACTTTTTTCTCAATTATTGCACTCTCCTCTCCAGTTTCACCCTTTTCCTCCCCCAGAGAAAATGCTTATATACTTCTTCTTTTTATAAATATATATATATATATATATATATATATTAAAAAACACACAACAGTTAGTCCGTTGAGAAGAGAAGGGAAGAGAAAGACACGTACACTTATCATGTATGCAACTATGGAAATTTTAATACGTTGCTTTGTAATTTGTAAATGGAAATGGAATGCAAACATCACACACACACACACCACTACAAAAAAAAAATCTATTTCCGACGGACCAAAATCCGTCGGAAATTTCAGCATTTCTGACGGAAAGTAACTTCCGACAGTTTATTTTCCGTCGGAAAAATTTCGTCGGAAATGTTTACATTACCGACGGAAATGATCGTCGGTAATTATTCTGTGGAAAATAATTCAATTTCTGACGGATTTTCCAACGGATATTTCCGTCGGAAATTACCCACGGATCTATCCTTCGGAAATTTCCGACGGACAAAATGCCGTCGGTAATTTTAGCATTTCTGACGGCTATTTCCGTAGGTAATTTCTGACGGATTTGTCCATCGGTAATTTCCGTCGGAAATTACCCACGGAATTATCCTTCGGAAATTTCCGACGGACAAAATTCCGTCGGTAATTTTAGCATTTCCGACAGCTATTTCCGTGGGTAATTTCCGACGGATATTTCCGTCGGTAATTTTAATTTCCGACAGAAAATATTATATTTTAAATATTTTGGTCAATGAGTAAAATTTGGTGGTGGGTCGGAGAGTATTATCTAGAAAATATTTTCAGAATCATATTTTCAGAAAAATTGTTTTATAAAATAACTTTAAATTAAGTTATTCACAGTATGATTTATTTTTTAATTGTGGAATATATTATTAATTTAGCTGCTAAAATAAAGTTTTTTACAAATATTTTTTTTAAAAAAAATCATACAAGCTAAATACTATTTTTAAATAAAGTTTACTTTATTTAATTTTCTTTAATGTGTTTGCATAAAGCCAATTAAAGTATAAACTATTTTTATAATACATATTATGTTAAGCTTAGTAAATACATTGTGTTTTCAAAAAAAAATTTATTACTTAAAAATGTTTAAAGGATAAAAAAAATTTTCATCATAATTAATATTTAGAGGATAAATCAAAATTATCTCATACCTATGTTATGATTTTTAGCTTCACTTTTTTAGAATTATGTTTTTAGATATGAAGCTTGATCCTGGACAACTTTGGAATTCCATTTGTGTTTTAGGTTTAGGAAAACTAAATGCAAAGCTGGTTGTGTGTTGAACTTATTTATTTACTTTGCATTTATTCTATAAGACATTATTCTATAAGACATGCTTTACATGTTTATTAACATTTTAAATATTTTCTATAAAATATTAATGTTTATTTCAAAATGTAAAATTGTTTTGTAAATTAAATATTTTAAGGTAATTTCAATTTTTGAATAAAATCATTTTAAATGAATTTTTCCATATACGGATGAATCCAAAAATATATGGGTAAATGGCTGACAAGTAAATAAATGTTTTTTGAAATTTATGTCAAGAGA